>CBVK0100240352.1:0-13552 GCA_900067695.1 Picea abies | reverse complement strand
ATAAACAAACTTCCCTGGGTTGACAATTTATGTAGCACTTGATTGTTTAAATTAATTAAGCAATTATAGTGACGAACATCCTATACTTTGAAACTCATTATGTTTCAAATCCATTAACTTCGAAATTCCTCCGGATGCATTCCATTAACTATTTGAAATGGAATTTTTCCAGTGCTTCTGTTTGGAGAATCATTATAAACAAACTCTGCCCGAGGAAGAATTTGATCCCACTGGTTATGATGTTCAGTGACCAAAATTCTCAAAAAATTCCCTAAAAATTGATTTACCACCTTAGTCGGTTCGTTTGTCTGAGGGTGATATGATGAAATGAAAGACAAATTTGTCCCCAACTTTTTCCACAGAGTTCTCCAAAAGTGTTCCATGAACTTGGTATCTCTGTCTGAGACTATACTTCTAGGAAAGCCATGCAATCTCTCAATCTCCTTGAAAAAAACATTTTCTATGTGTGTAGCATCACTGGATTTCTGGAATGGTATGAAGTGTGCCATCTTTGAAAATCTGTCAACCACAACAAATATGGAATCACTCACCCTCTAGGTTATTGGAAATCCCAACACAAAATCCATGCTTATTACATCCCACAACCTGTCTGGAATAAGCAATGGATGATACATACCAGTGTTTTGCTACTTCCTTTTTGCATACTGGAAGACTCTGCACTTGTTCAAAAATTTCTTCACATCAGATCTCATACCTGGCTAATGGTATGAAGAAATCAATTGTGCATAAGTCTTGTCATGGAAAAAATGTCTATCCAATCCTCCGTTGTGTTTTTCCTTCAACAGGTTGTCTCTCATTGAGCATATCAGAATAAAAAGTTGGCTTCCTTTGAACAACGATCCATCTTGAATTAAGTACTCTATCCACTAAATTTTTTCCCTTAGAAAATGGTTCTCACATGCTTCATAAGCCTCTTTAAAATATGGATCTTCATGATACATTTCCTTAAGGTGTTCAAACCCTAAGGTCTCCACTTGAAATTCCTGCATAATTAGACATCTCCTACTTAAAGCATCAATAACTTTGTTAGCGCTACCACTAATGTTCTTAGTAACAAAAGTAAAATTCTGCATGAATTCTACCCATTTAGCATGTCTTTGGTTCAAATTCTCATATCTAGTTATGAATTGTAAAGCCTGGTTATCACTGTACAAGACAAACTCCTTTGGAATAAGATAGTGCCTCCAATTTTTCAGAGCTTGTATTACAACATAAAACTCCTTATCATATGTGGAATATTTTCTCTTAGTTTCATTCATATTCTCACCGAAATAAACAATAGGCTTATTGTCTTGGATCAAGACTGCACCAATAGCTTCTCCACTAGCATCACACCTCACTTGAAATATATTCTTAAAATATGGAAGAACCATAATCAATAGTTATGTTATCTTCTCCTTCAATACTCTGAATCTCTTCTCAGCTTTTGTTGTCCAATTAAAAGAATTGTTCTTTTTATTTATAGTGTCCATTATGGGTGCACACATTCCACTGAATTTGTTGATGAATTTCCTGTAAAAACTTGCTAATCCATGGAAGATTCTCACCTCAAATATGCTTCTTGGAGAAGGCCATTCTTTGATTTCCCTCACCTTCTCTGGATCCATCTTCAATTCATTTGAAGAGATCACAAAACCCAAGTATATGAGTTATTTCTTCATGAAAGAACATTTCTTTAGATTTATCAACAATTTCTCCCGTTGTAACCTCCTCATCACTAATGTCAAGTGCCTTAAGTGTTCTTCGTTAGTTTTATTGAAAACTAGGATATCATCCAAATAAACAATTACAAACTTACCTATGAAGTCTTTGAGTACTTCATTCATCAATCTCATGAAGGTTCTTGGGGAATTTGTTAGTCCAAATGACATAACAAGCCACTCATACAATCCTTCATTTGTCTTGAATTTTTTCTTCCATTCATCTCTTTCTCTCATTCTTGTATGATGATAGCCACTCTTCAAGTCTATATTGGAAAAATTCTTTGTTCCACTCAAGAAATCCATCAAATCATCCATTCTGGGTAAAGGGAATCTATACCTGATGGTGATATTGTTGATGACTCTATAATCTATGTACATTCTCCAACCTCCATCTTTCTTTAGACTCAACACAGGTCGTACTGCACATGGATTCAAACTTTCTATTACCAAACCCTTATCCAACAACTCTCGAACATGATTCTTGACCTCTTCATTTTCTTGATGTGTCAACCTATATGCTTCTTTGTTTGGAAAAATTTCTCCTGGAATAAGGTCAATGTGATTACTCATACTCCTAATGGGTGGTAAAGAATGAGGTAACTCATCCACCACAATATCAACAAAATTATCCAACAGTTCCTGAATCTCTACAGGCAGATCATCCACAAAATTACTTGAAATGATGACTATGGGCTTGCTCACCACAAGAAACTACATCCCTTGTTCCTTCTTGACTTCATTCAAGATTTCCTTCCCACTCATGAGAAGTATGCTTGGATAGCTTCTTCCTTTACTTTCTTATCCTCCATTGGAAGCAACATATGTGTATGACCATTCTTCTCTAGGGTGTAATTATTTTTCCACCTATCATGTATGACATTTCTGTCAAATTTTCACAGTCTTCCCAATAGAACATGACAATCATCCATGGGTATTACATCACACAAAATCTCATCTTTATAACCTCCTATCTTGAATTCAACATTTCACTATTGACTTACCATGACTTGGTGTCCCTTCTGCAACCACGATACCTTATACGGGTTCATATGTGCAGTTGTCTCCAACTCCATCTTTTCCACCATTTCCGTGGATACCAAATTATCAGTGTTTCCACTGTCTATGATCACTTTTCATACCCTGTCTTTGGTCTTGCAAGTAATCCTGATTGTTTCTCTGAACTGGCTCTTTTTCTTCCTTCTCTCATTTTAAGAGACCTTTCCTCATCATGAGGGATTTCCCATATTCCACTGCTTCTTCCTCAACATTCCTTCCTTGAGATTTGGAAATGTGAGATTCTCCACTTCCTTCTTTCTTATTCCTCTTAGGACAATCCCAAGACATATGCCCTGTCTTTCCACATACATATCATTTTACTTCTGCTCCTATGCCTCTTCCTCTTCCTCAAGGAAAAGAGTTTATGCCACCATATTTTCCACCTCTGGAACTTCCTCCCCTTTTTGTATGACTGTGATTCTTTATAGCTTCAAGTTTGGGTTTCTAGAACTTCTCTCGAAAAATTACCTTGCCTCTACTTGGACTCTTTCCTTTGTTTCACTGGCTTTATTTCTTGGACAACTTCTCTTTTGCTTTCAGTGCTGACTGATAAGCATATTCCACCATTCTCATTGTAATCATGTTGATTTCCTCCTAAATTTCATAACTTAGGCCATTAATATACCTGACAACCTTTTCCTCATCACTCTCTCGATATCTTGCTCTGATGTTCAATCTGTAAAACTCCTTGGTGTATTATTTCACTGATAATCCCTTATGTCTCAAGTTTTGCAATCTCCTAAATATATTGATGTGATAGTATTTGGGTATGAACTTATCTTTCAATTTATCTACCATCCTATCCCAATTTTTGATCTTTTTCTTACCTCTGTGTTTTCTGTCATATTGCAATTCATCACACCATAGGGCTACATGTCCCTTCAGTCTAGTAACAACATGCTTCACATTATTTTCATCCTCTATCTCTTCATAATATAAGTACTTTTCTAAGGCCCTTGTCGAATCCAACAACTACTCAACATCCAAGTTTCCTTCATACATCAAGACTTACATTTTTTCTATGGATCCCATCTTTACAACTTCTTTCAACAAGGTTCCTCTGCAACATCTCCTTCTACAACTCCTTCAACTTCCATTTCTTCATTCTCAGCTTCGTTGATATCACCAACATCAAGTTTTCTCCTCTGCGCTGTCTCCATGACATCCAATCTCGCACAGAGTTGCCTTATTTCCCATTCCATGGATGGATTCACTACATGTCTCTCTGCACATCTTCTTGGTGGTATGATTCTAACCTTTCTTTCACACAAAGCTTAAATTCGGGCTCTAATACACTTGATGTAGACCCCACCATCTCCCAGGGTCCGCGCGACTTTCTGGTATAGGAGTTTTCTAGTCGGGAGGTGAGATTAGCTCATGGGCTCCCTCCAAGCCCAAAATGTCAATACACAGGTCCTTAAAACCTTCTTCCCAAATGCAAATTCTCTTTTTTGGGAGTCCCTGAGCACTGGAAAAGCCTCCTTGGAGACCGAGGGCCAAAATTGTGGGCCAAAACTTCAATCCCAAAAAGTTTCTGGACTTCAAGACTTTTTGTCATTATTGTCTCTCAATTCCTTTAAACGCATAACTCGTGAATTTCTGAACAATAGGTGGAAATATCAACGACTCTCCAACACTAAGATCGGCGGTTTAAGCCATGTTTTTTCGGGCTTTGGCTGTTTTCGACCACATCCAATGCACATAATACCCGTAAAGCATCGATCACTGAAAAGACAGATCATATGACATCTAATCCACCACCATATCAACGAATCTCTACCTCTATTGCACTTCAGGCTTCAAATATTTCTCCAAAACACCTTTTTACCAACTTTTCAGATCGTTGAATTGAAAGATACACCTAAATTTTGAATCGACGGTCCTCATGCTTGATGGATGGATGAACCTAATTCTTTCTCTTCGAGATTCGATTATTTCTTTTGGTTGTCCACACAACAAAACTCTTTATATCTTCTGACACCGAAACACCGAAAAACTTATCCTTCCTCCACATGTCTCATCCCTGATCGACTACCAGGATGATTTCGGGACTTCGTGGATTTTGTTCCTGTCTACACGACAATTCAATTTTTCTGAAGTGCTACATCCCCAAACTGTAGGATCTTTCACCACACATCCTCCTCCAACAGATGACTAGGATTGACTTTGGACTTCGGGCCTTCACGAGTCCTCACAACACTGCACTCTATTTCTTTCGGAGTGCTAGACCTTCGGGCCTCCGTATTTGCTGCCATGTTTCCTTCCTATGATTGATGGTCCAGATCATATCCATAATTCAAGACTTCAAAGAGATCAAAATTCTCTTCCTGTTATTCTCCCTAATTGTCTATCCTCCATATCTTCTAATCTAATGAAGGGTGTCTCTGCTGATGGACGACTCTAATGAACTCTGAGGCTTCAGGACTTCGGGGGTCCTCCACTCTTAAATCACCACTTCCAACTTCCTCTGGAGTAATATTCCACCGGAGTACATGATCTACTGACATGTGTCCTTAAGAATCAGATGACCACGATTAAATCTGGCCTTCGGGACTTCGGGGGTCCCGAATTCTCTACACACAAAATCTACCGAATGCTTGAATTTCAAAGGAATTATACAATTAACCCTCACACAAATCCTCCTGATCCAATGACTATCCACTCTTATGCGATATCCCGAATAGATATTAACCATGGAAATCCTTGATAAGTCCTCCTCCATACTTCACACATGACTTCTGCCAAACTCATGAAGTCTCAACAATTTTCAGGGTTAAACCCCGTGCTGCTTCTCCAGATCTAGGGTGAAAAAAATCATGTACTCTCCCAAACTAATATCAACCATTTGACTCTTGAAACAAACAAATCCTCTCCTCCCTAAGGATTCCTGAGCTTTAATTCCTTGAGTTATCCACACCTCTGGCTCACTCCTTGTAGTCTTTGAATTTCTGATAAGTTTTGGACATAGATATTTTTGAAAAAAAATCTTCCTTACGCACTCCTTGCGCTCGTCCTCTCTGAGACTTCTTCAACACTTAAACAAAGTGTTTTCCCAACACACTCCTTGCATGGGTCTTCTCCAATATTTTCTCTCCACTGAGAAACTGTGCACTCTTTTCACTTTAACTAAACAACTGTGCACTCCTTGCACTTCAACTGTAAATTCACGTTATCTCTTCTGAGCTTATGAGTCTATCTCGACTTGGCCTACACACTCCTTGTAGGCACTATGCACTCCTTTCACTAGGAATATCAAAAGAGAAACAATTGAAACTTATATAAACATCAAAGGTTTTCACACTTAACCACGAAAAACATATCCATGCATAAAAGACACATAAACAAATAAAACACAAAGAACATAAAGAAACATCACATGTACTTAAATAATTTAGATGAACACAACACCATACAATTGGGATCATACCTCTATGCTTGTATTTATTCAATAAAATATGTACATGGACTCATAAAACTCTCTGCAACTCTTCATAAGCTTCAACAACTCTCTCAAATAATAATCCATATCAATAAAAATAACATTCATCAACCTCATTTGGGCATACAAGACATGTGTTTATACATGGAGAGACTTCTCGAGCCTTCCCTCTAGTCTACCTTAGAGCTATCCTATCATAGTTAATACATTCATCTACTAAGGACTATTACATTGAAGCTTCAACAACTCTCTCAAATAATAATCCATATCAATAAAAATAACATTCATCAACCTCATTTGGGCATACAAGACATGTGTTTATACATGGAGAGACTTCTCGAGCCTTCCCTCTAGTCTACCTTAGAGCTATCCTATCATAGTTAATACATTCATCTACTAAGGACTATTACATTGAATGGAAATTACATTCATATATGAGTCGATACTCAGTATTTATACAACCTTATCTGACAATTAAAATGATTACAACTTTGACAACCTTATGTGATGGCTCTTGCCTCAAAATATTTAAAAGATTTAAATCACAATCCTTTCAAAACAAAATGATGCACCCTCCTTGGAATTCAAAAACAATTTAAAATCTACGCGCTTGGTGATGATTTGTCCTCCACCTGGCCTCTTTAATTGCTAATGGCGATGCTCCTGCATCACCATTCACATTGGAAACTAGTTGTGAAATATCTAGAAATCCTCCTATAAATAGAGGATCATTGTATGCAAAAAAGAAAAAGCAATTTGAGTATTGTTATGCTATTCAAATTTTCTTTGAGAAGCTATCTTTCTCCTAGATCTCTTTGAACATTCATAGCAAGTGTTGCACCTCTCTCCTCTTGAGAAGTTCAACTATCAACTCTTCACCATTGTATTTTCCTTTTCTACCATTGTTAGAAGAGAGAAAAAATTGTATTTGGGGCATCAAGAGCCTTCCCAAGGAGAAGGGGACTCATAAGTTCCCATACTTCTCCTTGGTGTTATCAATTAGAAGATCAATCTCATTTGGTAGCTATTCCTTGTGTCTTTTTCTTGCATCAATTTTAGTTGTTACATGCTTAGTTCAGTTTTAATGTCTTTGTTGTTTATTTATTATTTTCTATTTAGTTGATCCACTAATCAACTAAGCAACTAATCAACTGTTGTGCTATCTTTTTGGCCTAACTAGGTAGTTAAGGGACCTTTTTTTTTCTCACCCAATTGGAAAAAATAACCCAATAGATTGACAACCATACTTAGGATCTTACTTAATCTGGTATACTCTGTTCACCCTTAGGGATCTTACCTAATCTCCCCATTGAGTTAGGTGGTAAGATAATTTTGATCAATGTTGTTGTCATGGATGGTCTGGTGGATTACAATATTCTCCCAAGTCGTGATTTCATCTATGCCATGAGTTCTTTGGTGTCTTCCCTCTTTCGAGTCAAGATATTTCCACATGAGGGATGCATCATCACCATCGATAAACTCTCCTACACTAACCCCCTCCCCTCAGGATTCTCATAATAGAATCCCACATCATGTTTCTCTAATTGAGTCCATGAACTATGTGTCCATTTCCACTGGTCGTGCAACATACAAACCCCTTAAAAATGAGCCCATGACTCTAGAACCAGATCCTCACCACTTGGGCTTGGAGGCTGGGAAGATTCATTCATCCTTAGGGGAAACCAAGCATGTTTCTTCCCCCAAACCCAAAAGAAACCATGAAATATCAACTACATTCTTCCTAGATGATGAAGAATTCTTTGAGGCCACTACTTCTTTTAGTGATTCTAGTGATAACCTCCATCTAGGTTCTCTTATCCACTGCTGGCAAGGTCCTAACAATTCGATTGGTGAACCCTCTAATATTATCTCCCTTGATAAGGTCATTACTCCCTCTCAAATAGGATGATATCTTGTCATTAATAGGGATACCGGGGACTTTAGTTCCATGATGACCAATCATTACCATATGGGAGATGTTTCCACATAGTTTAAAGTACCAACCCCCCCAATAGATATTGCACAAAATAATGGATCTAATACACTGTTTCAGATCCACTTTTGTGGATGTTCAACTTTAAATTGCCTACTATTTTACCTTTGGTCCATAATCTTGTGTCTTTTCCAACAACCCTTCTCCCTGTCCTCATATCATAATATAGGGGGAAATACCACTTCCCACCTTGGTCCCATAAAGCCTAACTCTCGACACAACACCAACCAACAATACACTCCTTGTAGGGACCCCTATACCACCACATTATGTCTAGTGCCCCCAAATATAATGTGATTACAAGCCACATGACATAATTGAAATGATCTACCAAGATAGATTCATTACTTCTTGTGGAAAGGCCTCCTTATCCTTGGTGATTTTTAGTTCCCCCCATCGAGAAACATGTCCTCCCTTAGGGAGTGCCTTGCTTGGGAACCCATAGTTCCTCAACCTCCTTAAGGGAGTTCCTTTTTAAGGAACCCATCATTCCTTGGCCTCCATTAGAGAGGGACTTGTTCGGGAACCCCTGGTTCCATGGCCTCCTTCAGGGAGTTCCTTTTTAGGAACCCATCATTCTGTGCCCTCCATTAAGGAGGGCCTTGTTCGGGAACCCATGGTTCCCTGACCTCCTTCAAGGAGTTCCTTTTCCAGGAACTCATTGTTCCATGGCCTCATTCAAGGAGTGCCTTTTTCAGGAACCCATCAATCCTTGGCCTCCATTAGGGAGGGCCTTGTTCGGGAACCTATGGTTCCCTAACCTCCTTGAGGGAGTGCCTTTTCTAGGAACTCATTGTTTTGTGGCCTCCTTTAAGGAGTGACTTTTTCATGAACTCATGGTTCCCTGGCCTCCTTAGGGAGTTCCTTTTCCTAGGAAATCATCATTTCCTACCCTCCTTTAGGGATTACCTCTTCTATGAACTCATTTTTCCTTGGACTCCTTCTAGAGGCACCCAAAATTTTCATCAAGGGACCATTTTTCCCACCAATTTCAAAATCTCAGGTATGCTTTCTGACTATAATTTATATCAAATAGATATCATATGTTCTTTATCATTATATATTTTTCACTTCGGGTATTTGATGTTTGTGTGTGTAGGTACTTGGTACAACAATATACAACCCATTCAGTCTTGGCCACCCTATAGCCCCTTCAGGTATATGTTCAAAACTGGCTTGCACTCATGCCCTTTGTAAACAATCGCATATCCCAATTACACCCCTTGACATTTGTGCTTAGGCTCCCCACACCCGGCTCTACAATACCATCACCTCCATTGCATTTAGGTACTCTCAACTGATAGCATTCTCACATCCATGAGTTGTCCCACATATATTTACCCCATGTCATATTGACACTCATGCTATTATATCCAATAGGATTGGGAGTCCTGGCAGTGTTACACCCCAGAGTAAGAACCTCATACTTCTTCCTCATCATCATGCTAAGCACACCATTATGGAATCCTACATCATGTTATTGGTTACATTAAATGCACCTACGTATTATCATTAGATCTCCATATCACCCAACATCAATTGTCCATATGAAAATTCATCCTCCATTCATCTACCTAGTACAAAATCCCACCCATGGGCCCCCCACCCTTCATGAGTTACATCTCATATACTTGCACCCCAAGTAGGCCCAGACATAATTCACTAGGGCACCCATTTATGTATGTGTACTTTCAACTCAATCATTATTTATTCATTTGGTAATTGTATAAATCACATTTCAAATTTTAGCAAGTACAATAGATTTTTTTTGTCACATCTGATGATGTTTTTCCCTGGAACACAACAACCCATGTCTCCCTTGGTTGGGGAATTTCACTTTCATCACCACCTCTGCAATATATTTGTACCATGGCCACATTACTGACCATTACATTCATCCATACCCCATATTTTGACCTATATTACATCTTCTTGTAGTCTCACCCATTCAACATAGTTTACCCAATATCTGGTCATCCGCTTGACACTAGATCATGTTTTACAGTTAATGTCATCCATCAAAACCCCCCAACCAAGGGAAGTTGTTGAATTTTGTATATTCTAGGCATCGTTCATGACTACCATCTCATTCACCTTCACCAATATAGTTCCTGACACCATTTTGATCAATCGATGTCAAGAAGCCCTTTTATTTTTGCAGTCGTGCCCCCTGCTTGTTGACATCCACACAAGTTTCTAGGAAGGTCGTAGTATCTTGGATCTCATTCCACTATTAATGAGTAGTATCGGATGTCACATAAACAATACTCATTACTTTTTGATGTCGTTGACCCCCATAACATTTGAATCCAACAAGTTTCATGTTACAATGGGTCTTACTATGTGACCATTGCATTTTCTAGTCACAACCGAAGAACTATGAATTTGATAGGCCATTAATGCCTATGAATTGTTCATACCTATATTTAGAGCCAATTCAATCATCAGAACCATCATTTGTGTTTTTTCATGCCCCTAAGGGAACTACAGATATCTACTTCATCAACCACTTCAGTTATTATTATCCCTTTATGGTTTCATGAAACGAGCATGGGGCATGCCCTCCTCATTTGTACATAAATTTTAATTTCTAGAGAATACTTGGTCCATATAATTATCCCCTCTCCCTCCAACATGTTTCTCTCACAATTCCCCAGTACAGAGTCTCTCACGCTTCCACACAATGACATCATCACCAAAATAAATGATGATGTATTTAGGATATACGTATGCTCCTAACCTCACACATCAGGGGGCATCTATTTTCACCAAAAAATTTCTCATATAAACATAGACAATGGACGAAGAAACAGTTAGCACAAGTACAACATAGAACCAATAATTACAGGATGATCACAACCAAGATTGGCCAGATAGTCATAAAACTATGCAAAAAATATCCCAAATTTCTGTGCACATTCAACAAAGACAATGTGTGCACATTTGCGTGAGTTAACATAGTGGACAACGTGCACATTGCGTGGTTTGCGTGACTTCCAATCAAGAAGCCCGCATGGATGCGGAAACAATGAAATGATGATTTTGGTCGGGTCTTGACCACTTCTGGTAAGAAGTGGATATTGACCATACCACAAAATCTCCCTAAAATTCTAACTTGGGACCACTAAAAGGATGGTAGGTAACTTCAAAGGCCTCCCCATTCACAATGGAAACTCATTCTGAAATATATAGAAATCCTCCTATAAATAGAGGATCATTGTATGCAAAAAAGAAGAATCAATTTGAGTATTGTATGTTGTTCAAATTGTCTTTGAGAAGCCATCTTTCTCCTAGATATCTTTGAGAATTCACAGCAAGTGTTGCACCTCTCTTCTCTTGAGAAGTTCAACTGCCAATTCTTCACCATTGTATTTTCATTTTCAGGCATTGTTGGAATAGATCAAGCTTTGTATTTGGGGCATCAAGATCCTTCCCAAGGAGGAAGGGGGGACTCATAAGTTTCCATACTTCTCCTAGGTGTTATCAATTCAAATATCAGTCTCATTTGGTAGCTATTCCTTGTGTCTCTTTCTTGCATCAATTTTAGTTGTTACATGCTTAGTTTAGTTTTGTCTCATTTGGTAGCTATTCCTTGTGTCTCTTTCTTGCATCAATTTTAGTTGTTACATGCTTAGTTTAGTTTTTATGTCTTTGTTGTTTATTTCTTATTTTCTATTTAGTGGATCCACTAATAAACTAATGAATTGTTGTGTTGTCTTGCTGACCTAAGTAGATAGTTAAGGGACCTCTTTTTCTCACCCAAGTGGAAGAAAAAAACCCACCACCATTTTCCAAAGTTTCTAGTTTAACTAAATCATTTGTATTTGTCCTCAAGGACCCCAAAACACTCTCATATTAAGTCTTGAGGCATCTATGAAAAATTCATGTATATATGAGAGGCTTGACGGGTTAGGGTTCCCTTTTGAAACCCCATCAAAATTTAGTTTTATCAAGTCCAAGGGTCTTGGGGACCATGTTTCTATAGGTTTATCATGAGGAGAGAATGCTTTAAGTTTCTTTGACAAATCCCCTTATTCAATGCTCAAATATGGGGAACTCTTTTCTCTTTGTTTGAACATTTTTTTCTTTTCAGTGCCCATGACATTAAGAGTATGGTTTATTTTATATTTTATGAGATCTCAACCCACACAAACTTTATACTCCTTTTCTCCCCCTTGAATATTCTATGATTGCATTCTTTCCAAATCAACCATAGAAGGAATCCTATAGCTAGTTTCCATACCTTGTTTAAGGTTAGGTTTATTGTTGGTGGCTAGGTATGACTTGTTTTCCAAGATTTCCATCTAGTGTCCATTGTATATGACATATCCTCCTAATATTGACTAAAAATATGGTAGTTTCAGGTGTGGAATGTATTTTTGAATTCTACAAGATTTGCTTGTTTGCATAGTTATGCTTGTCCCTAGTAGGAGTCATCCAAAAATAGAGCAGAGTTCACATCTTTGATTTCCCTAATGGATTGATTTTGAGGTATGCATTTTTTTCCAAGCATTAGTCCAAATCATAGATCCTGGGTGGTCCCCCTCCATTCTTATGATGTATTTTTCTTCTGCATCTCTTGCATATTTTGTGCACCATATTTTACCATAACTCTTCCTTGTTGTTGAGCCACCTCCACTAGTTATTTGCTACTAGGACCTTATTATAGATATCAAGGTCATGAACTCTTAAGCCTCCTAAATATTTTGTAAGAGAGACCTTTCCCTAGGATATAATAGGCCATTTTATTTATATTTTGGGACCCTGCCAAAGAAAGGATATTTGCATATTTTTAATGGATTTTAGAATCTTATAAAGAGCTTACCTAACTAACAAAAGATAAAGAGGCATGGAATGAAGAATAAAATTGAGAAAATTTAATCTGTTGGGGAAGTTAATGGATTTGAAGGTCCACGATACAAGTTTAAGTTCAATCTTGGAGAAGAGGTCTTTCAAGGATATGTTTCTCAGTAATTCTGAATGTGAGGAGATACTAGGTATTTTGAAGGAAGTGCCCTTTCTTGAAAACCAAATATTCACACTATATTGCATTGTGTAATCAATGGGGTGTTGAAGAAGAAGAAAGAAGAAGAAAATGATGGATTTATCTATATTAATAAGGGTTCTAGAGGCAATTAGAAATGCATCTAGTGTTTCTTTGATATCGCCTCATGAGATATTAATATGCCATCAATAATCTATCACTCTTCAATATATCCTCCTTTCTCATGTGATGTTATATGCAATATGTTGATTTTTCATAAGAGATGATATTGTATGTGAATGAATCTCTTATTACAATGATGAGTGTTCTATATATAAAGAACATATGGTGACCAT
>CBVK0100240351.1:0-13552 GCA_900067695.1 Picea abies | reverse complement strand
CCTGAGGATGATATGGTGTACTCTTTTGGTGATAGACTTCAAACTCCTCAATCATAGCCCTGATGATATTATTAATAAAATGAGTGCCTTGGTCACTCATCAAAATCTCGGGACATCCAAATATGGTGATCACTTTCTCAAATAAGAAGTGTGATGATGTCTCTGCACTACAATCTTTGACTGGTGTTGCGTCTTCCCATATCGTTAAGTATTTGGTCCTAGTAATGATATATCTTGCTCCTTACCTTTTTGTTGGTGGATTAATAGGTCCAAAAAAATATATTTCCCATTTTTCAAATACCTATAGGGTTACTTGTGGTCTTATGAGCATCTTGTCTCTTCTATTGGGTTTTCCAACCCTGTTACAAACATCACAGCTTTGGAAATATTACTTGGCATCTTTATGAATTGTTGGCCACCATAATCCTGCATGCAAGACCTTCTACGTGGTAGATTTGTATGCATAGTGTCCTCTAGCTATAACTTCATGAGCTTCTGCTAAAATATTGGGTCGTGCATGTTCCAATACACACCTTCTCAAAATGTTATATGTTCCCATATTGTATAAATGACCTGCAATGAGTTGATAGTCTGCAAATATGACTACCTAGTTTTTCTTTTGTGTAGTACTAAATTCCTGTGGCACAACTCCTGTACTTAAGTATTCAATAATATCAGTGAAGTATTCATCAACTACTTGTACTGAAAATAACTATGCATTGGGGAATTTGTCTTCCAAGTTAGTAGGTTCTTCTCCATTGGTTACCCTTGACAGGTGATCAAGTCCTGCATTCATCTTCCCTAGTTTGAATATTACTTCAAAATCAAATTCTTGGTATAATAACAACCATCTACAGATCCTCCCCCCCCAACACTAGTTTGTTGACTAGATATTTGAGGGTGGAATGGTCTGTGAACATTTTAAAGTGTTTACCCAATAAATAGTGCACTAATATCTGGAGTGCATATACCATGGCTAAGCCCTGTCTTTCTGTGGTGTTTTAGTTCTGCTCTGATTCTGACAACTTCTTTCTTGCAAAGGCTATAGGATGGTCTAAGTCCCATGATACTAGATGCACCAGAATTGCACCAAGTGTTATGGTTGATGCATATGCATGCACATGAAATGTCTTTTCCCAATATGGAAATAATAATATAGGTGTTGTCACCATATTTTCCTTAGAGTGTCCAATCCTTGCTGACAATGCTCATTCCACTTAAATATGGTGTCCTTATTTAATATGTTTTCCATTGGTGTAGTAATATGTGCATACCCCTTTATAAACTTCTTGTAGTATCCTATATGTCCTAGTGTTTCTCTTAACTGCCATACTGACTTTGGTGGTGGTAAATTCACAATGACTGCAATCTTAGCAGGGTCAACCAATAAACCATGTTTACACACTATATGTCCCAACAATATCACAAAAGGTGTACCAAAAATGCATTTCTTGATGTTTAATGATATCTGACATTGCCTACATCTTTCCAACGTTAGTCTTAAAACTTCTACATTGTCCTTCAAAAGACTATACACAGTCCAGTCATCCAGATATACTTCTATAAATTGATGTATAAATTCCTTAAAAGAAGTTGTGACTACCCTTGAAAATATAGTTGGTGCATTCTTCAATCCAAATGGCATGACTGTATATTGGTAGGATCCCCATTTTGTAGCAAAAGTAGTCTTATATATATCCTCTGGAGCTATCTTAATATGATGGTATCCTGAGAATCCATATGTGAATGAATATGCTTCCTAGCCTCCCACATTATCTAAGACCTCATCTATAAAAGGGGTAGGGAAATGATCATTTAAGAAAGCATCATTGAGTTTCCTCAAATCTACACAAATCCTTATCCCTGCTTTCTTCTTTTCCTGGACTACCATGGGGTTGATCCATTTAGATTCCTCTACGGGTTCTATAATGCCATCTTCCAACATTCAGTCATTTTTTTCTTTCACTTTCTGCTTATACATTGGATTCAGTCTATAAGGTCTCTCTATGATAGGTATAGCCTTTGTTTTGAGGGGTATCTTCATATCACCTAGATCCCTTTTTATTCCTTTCATCTCTGTAAAGGTTGTTGGAAATAGGTCATTGTATTCGCGCAGTAATTATGTTATTATTTCTAATGTTTTCTCATCCTAATAGTCTCCAATGCTTTCCATTTTAGGATTTTCATTCATCCCAATGTTGACTTTCTTAACTTTGATTGGTGCAACAAATTTCTCTGACTCTAGAGATGGACCTTCCACCTCTCTCTCTCATTCAATATTTGTAATTTGAATGTTGACTGGATCATATACATCTGGTGCTTCCACTTTGACATGATAACATGAGAGTAAGTATTTAAATTTATGTATGTTTTTTTGTTAATATTCTATCATTATTTCAACCTTTGGTTCATCGAAAAATAACACTCCCCATATCAGCTTCAACATTGAATCAATTTTGGGGTTCTCATGTTCAAATGAGAAAGTTACTACAAAATTATGTTGTAATCATGCCCATTCTGTGGTGCCTCTTCACATCTCCTGGTCTATGTACCAGTTCCCTGGGATCCCTTCCAATGTATGGATAAAGTGATGAGGTCATTCCTCTGATGGTGTCATCATCCATTGTGTCTTCCACTTCTCCAAGTGTTCCAATGGTGTTCCTTGTCCATCATACTTCTCCATATTATTTCTCCCCTGTTCTACACCAAGTCTAATGCACAGTAGTCGTTTACACTTATACCAGTTCTGAATTGTCTCTTTGTGTGAACCCCACCATCTTGCAGGTGTTGCCTTGAGTGCAATATCTAGGGCTAAGAGCCTCTAATTTTCCAACACTTCCTCTTCATATTTTTTCAATAATTCCTCTAAGTCATTTAGCCCATGAAAACTAGGAGGTTCTCTTATCTTTGTACCAACCCATCTTATTGCACGGTCTATTCTTGTGCACCTTCATATGGAAACTTCATGTAATCGTTGTTTCCAATTATCCAAACCTATGTCTAAGTTGGAAGCACATGATGTAATTCTTCTCCAAATGAGTACCTCATATGTAGTTGGGTTGACATAATCCTCTTCTCACGTTGTGGTTATGTACAACTGGTTTATTTCTTCTAGATCCAAACAAGTGGCCTCTACAAACATTTCTCCTTCTAAAGGATCCAATGGTGCAATGACTCTATATTCACTTGATTCAAAAGTCATTTTTTTTTCTTCAAGTTGATTATAGCTTGGTTATAAAACTCCCAATCCAATCCAAGTAATGTTGGGTAAGGTGTTGTGTCATCTACTAGCTCTATCACTTCAAAATTTTCCATAGTGCGAACTCCATCTAAATCTATTGTCACACCTTTAAGCCTTCCAATTGGTAACACTCTGTGTTGATTTTCTAGTTTCAACTAGACAGGTGAATAGCCTAATGTGGGTTCCCCCATACATTTCCATGTCTTCTTAGGAAATACATTTACTTCAGAGCCTAAATCCAGTATAATATCTCCCATGTTGAAATCCCCAATGTTAGCATTCAATCTGAATTATCTGCTTGTCCTTCTTCTTGTATGGAGATGATTGATTGTTTTCTGCTCTAACTTCCCTTCTACCTCTGTGTTGCATATTTCTAGAAAATTTTGTAAAACCTTAAAAGATGATGGATCATTCAATAACTTAACACAGAATTGCAGAAAAGTATTTATGGTACTTACTTTCTCTCAAGGTTGTCCTTTATTGGTATGGTCCATTGAAGGTGGCATCTCGTACATTGGTGGGTTCTGAGTTTGTTTTGTGAATAATGTAGATGCAACATTATGCATTAGAAAATCATGTCTGTCCTCCTTAAATGTTTCCTTTTATTTCCATGCATCAAACTGCTTATTTGGCTCAGTATTCTTCTTAACCCATTAGTGTTGAGCAGGATATTTTTTTGTTGCATTAGCTCCTATCTTGGCTCCTCCTCATGTGACTATATTGATGTTTCTCCCATCATCCCTGGATTCTATAGAACTCCATTGGACATTTGGGTTTTTATGGTTCCTTTTTTCCTGAATCTTTCCCAAGAGTTTTGGGCAGTCTTCTGTGTCATGGTCTGCGGCACGACAGTACATACATGTCACTGGTGGAAGTGGAAAATCCCTTGCATAATGTCCAAGTTGTTGGAAGTTATGGCACACTATTGATCCTCTACCTCATCCAAATCCTCCTCTCCCTCATCCTCCACCTCTATATCCACCTCAATCGCTTTGTGGTGCATTGTATTGGGGTACATGGTTATATTGCATAAGGTTATACTATGGCTATGCATTATTGTATTGGGGTTGCGCATTGTTGTATTGTGGATGCGCACTATTGTATGGCAGTGGTACTTGGATGAACTAAGGTGCAGCTTGTCCTGTCATCATTTATGGTTGCACCCTATAAGTTTTTGAAGTTCTTTCTCTCATCATCTCCATCGTTCTACAATCCTTATCATCATGACCCACTAATTTGAAAAAATTTCAATATGAACTTTTTGGTGTTGTCTTATACTTTTGGATCATTAGACAATGATATGGATCATGCATATGTGTCTTACAAATATCGCACCATGGTCCTTCTGTTGGTAAGGGTTTTTTCACCCCTGTTGCCATATATTATGAAAAAGTTGGATATTTGTTCTTATGGTGTCCTTTTGTCTTGCATAGCATACACCAAACCACTTCTCTTTTATCTTTTCCCTTATTATGGTTAAGTTGAAATGTTAGATTCTTCAAATCATCCTTCAGCTCCCCTATTGTTGGATTTGTCTACTGATATTGGTTCTCTTCCAGTTGTAAGGCCGCCTGCAGAGCCTCTGCTTGATTTTGGAACATCTTATGTATTAACAGATATTTCAAGTGTGGTAATAGTGAGTTCACAAATAAGTGCATATGTTTCATGTCAATAATTGCATATTTCAACTTACCTTTCAGACATTTAAAGCTCTGATCAATATCCTAAACAGAATCACCTAGTTTCTACCTAATTTTGATCATTTATTTCATGTACTGGTATTCTAAGCTTGGCTTCTGAAATTCATTTAACAGTATTTTTTTCACATTTGTGATAGTCTTTGGTACTCCCTGTGGACTATTCACATCCAGGCTCATGTACCAGTCCAACGCGTGGTCTCTTAGTGTGATAGATAATTGTGCGAGATTTGTATTCTCCTGTGTGATATTCTTTGCTTCCCATATCTTCTCACAAATGAATAAGTGTCTTTTAGGGTCCTCTAATGCCTCTTCCCTAAATTTTGGTAATCTGATCATGGAATCATGTCCTGCCATTTTGAACTATGTTGAACTACTGCTTTTGCGTGGTTTTGACAATTGACTATTACTTCCTAAACTTGCTACCCCAGTTGATTTTCCTTGATGGGATCCTTATCTTGTTGTTCTTATTCCACTAAAATTTGATTTTCTAAATGTTGGTGTTCTTTCTGGTGTATTAGTCGCACATGGGGTTGTAGATTTCACATTAACAATGATTTGGATTGGAGTTTTTCCTTTTGTTCCTAACCCTGGACCTCATTTTTTCTTTTCATATGTTTCGTGCAGGATTTTCTCGATATGCTCCATAGCCAGGATATCCTCTACCTCTTCTTCATCACTCGTCAATCCCTCTCTATCAGTTATGGCTCTATTATTGTTATTCATTTTATATTGGTAGGGTATTATGCTACGTGTCTTTCTAGAATTTTCCATTATCTTATTTATCTGGTCCTCTTTCATCATGATTGGATCCATAGCCTCCTTTTTCTTTCCCTTATCCATCTCCTTGTCCATATCTCAACCTCATGTTAGTGATTTCCCCCCTTCCCCCATGCACGCAAGGAATTTTAGCTATCTAATTCCAGAGTTATCACATCATTGTCATACAATAAAATCTTGATTGAAGTATACATCAATTTGATGTAACTACCTTTGGGTCCTTTCAGAAAATATTTCTCTTCTGCGGTGTAAGACTTCGCGGTATCTACTGCAAATTTAGTGATAAACCCTGCAACAATATTTTCTAACCAAAAATCTATTGTGCGCGTAAATTTTTTAATAACTTGTTGTAACTGTGTGATCTGCGCGATCTCCATAGGATTCCAATCCAGCTATCTGATTCGATTTGTAGGGTGGTTTTCCTTTAACCTCAATAACCACTCCTGCAAAAAATGTGGGAAATCATAGAAAAATACCTCATGCAAGTCGCTAAACATGTATTTTTCGAGATATTTGTGCGGTGTTAACTTAAGGTTTTTGTTATCCTTCTATGCAAACTCAAGTTCCTTTGTTTTCAACCATCTTTCAATCTTCGCCTTCATTGGATTCCATGGCATTAACATTCCCTTCTATACTTTCATTCTATGTGTGTTTCTTCCACAAATCATGTCCACTCAATCCTGTGCAATTCCATCCGACAACAGAACCATTTGTTGGTTAACTTCTTCTTCTTGGGCTAACCCAGGTTTTGATCTCAACCAAGTTTCCAACAAAACCCTCAAAACTATCGGCCCTCCTGGTAAACCATAAGGAAACGTTGTGCACAGTGGGCACAACGTAGTCTCAACTGAGATAGCTTTTATGGGGGACTACAATACTCAGTGTTTACAGTCTAGAAATGAGTGGGGATTTTGATTGGGTTCTTTCTTTCATATGCATTATCCTTGTTAACCATTCATCTACTTCTATGATTCTTTCCTCTTTAAACCTATGCATGCATGTTGATATACCTACTTTAACCATTCATTATTAAGATAATGATCAACAAAAAAGTAAAGCATTCATTAACAATCACAAAGAACACAAGTTTTACCATGGTTCACCCCCACCTGGGTTTACGTCCACAAAGATCTAGCTTCTCTGCTCTTTTATTAATTATGTTGCAAAATCTTGCGTTGCACGCATTACATATTTAGTAATACAATCAAAATAAGGGTAAGAACCCTTTGTGAGGTTGACTAAATCACACTAGGCTCCTCAGCATGTGACCTAACCCTCAAATATTAATTTATTTTACTCTTCTACAAGACTTATTACAATCAATAGTTATATGCTTATTTGACTCTTCCTCTTTTCCTCTCCTCTTTGACCTAGACCTCCTAGGTCCTTATTTATACTACTTTATAGGCTTATAGCCATTACAATATTTATCAAAAACCCTAACCCTATCATGGTTAGGCTTGTCTGCCTACGCGCCACATTTCTTTTCCTCCTGCATGCTACGTTTCCTTCTTTTTCAGCATACTTCTTTCTTGCCACTTATTGCACACACTCCAAAATTAGATATTATTTCCAAAAATAGGTATGTGTTGGCACAGGGGAATATCCAGGGTTCAATGCTTCAACAGCGCTCCAACAAAACCCTAACTACCGGCCCTTTCGGCAACACCTGTGGAGCATGCAAAGTCTCACCGGAAGTAGAGGCAGGGGGGTTACAGGACACATGTGTCTGTAACCAGGCTAGGGCACAGATGTGTGATTACAATTACTTTGCAGAGTACTTAATTACAACATATATTAATGCATTATATTTATTCACGTTGCAGATCAAACCCTAAGTACATATCGGCACGGTAACAATAACGAAATACACATCGCACTTAGCATCATAAGTCAGATCTAACACATTCAACATATCTAAAGCATTAAGAATTCATAGATCTATCTATCATTCATAACATTCAATGCACTAAGAATATCCACAGCATAAACATTATAGCACAAAGAAAACCATTAACACAAGATTTGTGTGGTTCACCCTAGTATGGGGCTACGTCCACCAACGACTTCTTCTTCTTTATTAGGCTTCAATATCTTACATCCATCCACTCATGTGCACTAAGCCATAGAGCCAAGCTTCACACTGGATAGGTGATATACACACTAAGCACTAGATCCACCTTCCCAAAATCAAGTCAAGGCACAGAGCCAACTCCTCTATTACACACAAAGCCTTACATACATAGTTTGTTGCACAAAGTAACTCAGAACTACTTGCCTCTTGCACTTAGATAGTTACACCACTACTTCTACATTACATTCCTTCTTATTTATAATTTTACATCCCTTACAAAAAGGCCTAAACATGGGTAAACCCATGGGCCGACATCCCCTAAACCCTAATACCCAAAACCCTAGTGAACCCCTTGATTAGTCCACAAAACAAGTGAGATCCTGTGATGTCATATCCGCCTGGGCACTCCATCTTCGACCAGCCTATCGAAGTACAAAAGTGGTCAAACCTAACCAATGTTTCCTCAAAACTTGGTCGAGGGCCAACACCAAGTCACAAGATTACAAAAGGTAGCTATTGCATTCTTGTATTTAGAAACTGATCAATTTGTTTGATATCAATGTCTTTGTGAAAGAAAAATGAATTCTATTATCTCTTGGTCCATTTTTACAGATGAATTGATATCACATTGTGGGGATATTAAGAGAAATACATAAGTGTTTAAGTGGTATTCTATGTTGTATGATTTTTGTATCATAAGTCTTTAAGTCTTCATATTTCTAGGAAAAAACATCCATGTACTCCTTGAATAGTTGTAGATATTTTTCCTTATGTTCACCAGGGATTTCCTTAGACAAATTTATGTATTTGGGCTCCTTTTCTGTCCCAATGTTGCATTCTTTAGTGTGGTCATTTTTGGGTACAACTGTAGGCTTCACATGTACATCATTTCTATCAAAACAATTTCTCCAATGGTACCATCCCTTTGGGAATAAATTTATTCTTGAGTTGAAGGAACTTATGCTAATATATATAGTTTTTAATTTCATGAGTGATTTCAATTTCTTCCTCATTCATCTATTTAGAACCCTCTTCATCATCTGAATCAATATGGGTGTTTGCGAACTCATCTATCACTTCCATGAATTTTTTTATTTGATGGTCATATTCAAATGCTTGTCAGTATTTGATATTGTAAGGGATAGATGGTATATACCTAATTTATATCTCATATTTAATTTGGGGAATATTATGTATTTTTAAAGTACTAGCTGCCACTGCTAAGGAATCAACCTGCTAATTAAATTCTCTTGAAACAACAGTAATGTTAAAAGATTCATAAAAATTATCAATCAAATCCCATACCTGATTTCTGCAAGCCCTCATTCTAGGATGTGTTATCTAATAGTGAATTTTGATTTTCTTCACCACTATCTAGGAGTCTCTAAATGATACTATCTTAGTAATTCACATTTTTTTTGCTACCTCCAATATTAGAATCAAGGCCTTATATTCAACTACATTATTGGTGGCCTCAAATTCTAGTTTGTAGAATAAGTGTATTTCCTTTTTATTAGGAGAAATGAGTAGTACCCATAATCCTACTCCTTTTAAATATGCCAAATCAAAATACATTTTCCATATACCACCTATTTCCTCAGCAGGGATTGCCAAACGGGCTATGAGTGTCGAGGATTCCTTGCATTCTTCATTGAATGTGAGGATGCAACAACCAAGGTCTTCATTAGCAACATATATAGGATGGTTCTGGTCACTAACCACATAAGAAAACTTTGTTTCTCTATACAACCTCTTGTTTTCTCCTCCAAAAATTGGTACAATGGCATATGTCATATCCATTTGCATTGTACCTCCCATCTTTCATGCCCATGTCATTGATAGAAACATCCCATAGTTTGCAGGTACATCAACCACCACTACATCCATCATAATGATTTTGGCAGGTAGTTGAGATAAAGTAACTACCATTTCTTTGATCAACCCATCATATTTCAATTTTATGGCATCAAAAGAATAGAGATCATGATATGGTCTCGTTATTTCCAACCCCAAACTATCCATGACTACTTTGGGCATAAGGTTAGGTGATTCTCCAGAAGCAAGCATATAATTGTGCAACATCTTTTCATGCATATTTAATGTTACATAAAAAGGTGAAGCATATTCTTCTTTTTCATCTATGTGAGGACCAAATAGTATAGTGGGGGATTCATCTTGTAGATTCACAATATAAGGAGGGATTGTTGATCCTTTTCCTTGTATGAATTTCTCAATCTGTTTGTGATATGAACGATTTTTATCCAACTCCACTTGTTGGACATGAATCTTGATTTTGGACAATTATTTTTCAATGTTAAAAAGTGGAACTGGTTACTCAAGTTCCTTAACTTCCCTTTCTTCCTTTGAAGGTTCCCTAGCCTCATGAGCCTTGGGAATATTATTTAGTTCTTTGACTTTATCCATAGAAATAATTAGGCTAGGATTCTTAGGATGGGACTGAATATCCTCGATGGATTCATTTTTTCTAGGTCATAGGTCATATTTCTTATGCATCTCAACCTTAAGTGCATAAAAAAACATCCTATACTGAGTAGAGGACAACAATTCTTTGCTTGATTCACTTTTAGGGATCTATTTCATGCTATTTAAGGAATATTCATAGTCATCTTGGGTTAGATGCATGAAATTACTTTCCCCTTGTAACAAGTGCATTTCCTTTGGATTCACGACATACTCCTCATCCATTACTTCCTTTACCACGTTATTTTCATTGTTGGGTCTCACAGGGGGTTGGATAAGTTGTTCATCATTTCTTATTTATCTCCTCATGAGTTGATGATTAAAAGGTCTTCTGAACTAATTAGGGTTCCTCGCACCTCCTTCTTGAGGATATATTTTTGGGTTTCCATTCTCCATTTCGAGCCTTGACATTTTAATTTTTAGGTTTTTTATTAGTCTTGACATTTCATCCATCCTAGATTCATGAGCATCTTTGGTTGGATCAAATGGACCAAAGTCCTCTTTAGTCTTCTTTCTTTCAACTTGTTATGGATTTTGTTTCATTTTACTTGATGCAATCATATTTACTTAAATGTATATTGCATCATCATGCATTATCAACAAAGTTGGAGCCCTTATTTCCCTGAATACCATGGCAAAGTCTACATCAAAATCCCCAACATATGTGACTTTAGATGCTTGTTGTGAAGGCTTTATGTCTTTAGGGATCTTGTTGTATAGTGATCCAGATTTTACGAGTAGAATGAAATGAATATAGGTTATTAAAAGATGCTTAACACAAAATAATAGAGATACATTAAAACCGATTTTCTATTCAATAAGGAAATAAGTTGAAACTGTAAAATGCAGTGGAAAACAAGCTTGCTGGAATGGTGGAGGCTTATCTCTAAGAAGAGATGTGACAGCTATGCTCATTCGCAAGAAGATTCTTACAATGAGGCTCTGAAGGCCTTTTACAATAAACAATAATGTCAAAAACCCTAGACATCCAAAAAGCTAACCCTAGGAGATGAAGTGCCAAAAAGTCATGTGGGCCCTGTTTGGGTAAGTTAGTACATCAACTTCTCAGGGTCGTAACTTTTGCATACGATCTCTATTTTAGACGCATGATAGATTGTTGGAAAGGTATAACCGAGAAGAATTTTTTTTTAATAGACCAAGTTAGTTCCTTTGGCAGTCACCTGGGCCCCAAATCCCCAAAATCCATCGTTTAGGGCCACAAAACAGCCCCAGAAGTTTGGAACCCAAAAAACTGTTGAAAAATTGCCAAGGTGGAAAACTTTTTTTCGAGCTAGTGGAATAAGTGGGTGGACACTGATATCCACCTGGATCAATCCGCCCTCCTTAGAAAGAAATGATCGACATTGTGTTGAGTTCCCCCATAATATGAGGAAATTTTTGCTGAATTTGACCTTGGGTGAGCCACTTGCCTTGGTGCAGGAGCTTCCCTACTTTGATGACTCGATAAAGTTGGATCCTTTGCTGTCTCGTTCCCTTGATCTGTGTGTCCAAAATATGATCATTGTATTCCTGTTGCATGCAGTCATGGTTGAGCTCTATTGGTGTCAACTGCTCTGTTATCTCTAAGGTGTCCAATAATGGTGGGAAATATGGCTGAAGGAGAGCCGCGTTGAAGACTGGATGAAAACCAAGGAAGGGGGGAATGTTGAGCTCAAAAGAATTGTCACCCACATCCTTGGTGATGTTGTATGACCCACAACGGAGTGGACGAAGCTTTTGATGGGGCCTTGTAAGGCATTCTTTCTACAAATGAAACTAAATTTTTTCACCCACGTGAAACTTATGTGGCACCCGATGTTCATCATGGCGCTTATTTTACCTGGCATTAGACTTCTATAAAATATCCTAAACCTATTGGTGGATGTGCTGGATTCACTCAATGAATTGGGTGGCTTTGTCATCTTTTGGTGGATCAGGGGACGAGTCGGTCGAGGTGGTTGCTAGGGGTAGTGCAACATCCATGGGGCCTAATGGTTGGAATTTGAACCCCACCTGAAAGGGGTTATGGCCAGTTGAGTTATGCAGGGCTCAGTTGTAGCTATGCTTGACATAGGGAAGACTCTCATCTCATGTGCGGGGGTATTTTGAATTGTACATGCATAGGATATGTACGACCATACGATTGACGACCTCCTTTTGGCAATCTGTCTAGGGGTGGAAGGTAGTGGATTTGGTGAGCTTGGTATCTAGCAATGACCAAAGGCTTGATCAAAATGAGTTGAGGAATTGTCTTTCATGGTCTGAGATAATGGTTTTTGGGATCCCAAAATGTACCCATACTCATTCAAAGAATATCTTGGCAGTGGCTTCTTCTGTGATGTTCTTCTTGCAGGCAGCTAGAATCTCCATCTTGGAAAAGCGATCAACAACCTGTGATGTTCTTCTTGCAGGCAGCTAGAATCTCCATCTTGGAAAAGCGATCAACAACTACAAAAACACAGTCATTTCCCCTCTTGGTGAATGGGAGGCCTGACATGTAGTCCATTGATATGGATTCCAACGACTTGTTAGGAGTAGGCATAGGGGTGTACATGCCCTGTTTCTTAGTGGTCGGTTTGGCAATAGCGTAGGCGATGTAGGACCTGATATACTTTTCGACATCCTGTTGAAGTTTCATCCTGTAAAAATGTTTCTGCAACATTGCCACTATCTTTTCAACACCAAAGTGTCCTTCCACCCAAATGTAGTGATCTTCCCAAATCAGCTTCATGCGCTCACTTGATGGAACATAGAGATGGCCCAGATGACACAACAACCCATCCTGAAGATGGAAATTAGCGACCATTGAGTTGGAGTCCAACGTTTGGTAGGTGGTGGAGAATTCAGGGTCTATCTCGTAGAGGTGGGGCCATTCAGAGGTCTCGTGGCCATAAAATTCTAACACCATGGTGAGTTCTACGATTGGAGGTCAGCTGAGGCAGTCAACAACTTGGTTGGTACTTCCTGTTTTATACTTGATGTTGAGGTGGAACTGCTATAATTATGTTGACCACTTCTAATGGCAGTCATTATGCAATTTGCCTTGGGTCTGCATGAACTGTAGTGGCTTGTAATCAGTGTGGATGACTATCTCCTTCGCAAGAATGTAATGTCTCCATTGGTGGCAGGCTTTCATGATGGAGTACATTTCTTTTTCGTAAGTAGGGTACTTATGGACAACATATGATAGTGTCTCACTATGATATTCCATGGGGTGGTCGTGTTGAGTGAGAATGACGCCCACAACATAGTCTGAAGCATCTGTCTCGATCTCAAAGG
>CBVK0100240350.1:0-13553 GCA_900067695.1 Picea abies | reverse complement strand
ATTGATATAACATTTGAAGAAAAATGATTATAATTACGTTATTACTGATTCACCCCTCCTCTCAGTAATTCAACAAAAACTCCTTATATGTGCATAAGGTAATGGATCTCCTATTCTATCACTTGAATGACCATCTTCCTCTTCTAACAATAACAAAATAGAAATCTCTAATTTGGCCTTCAATACCCAAACCAATCAACAATAATCATTAGATGTTGAACCCTAATCAACTCAACATGGCTCTTCTACTCTCCTTGAGTGCTTGATCTCTTTGTCGATGTATGAAATATTGAATTCCTATATTACTACAATGCAAGATTGATTTCTCTTCTTTTCTTTCACAATGTTTGATTTCTCTTCTGTTCTTTCACAACATGGCCCATTTGAATAAACTAATGAACCTCAAAATGCCTTCCATGTTCATAAGTCATTGGGAATCCTTGATGTTTGGTTGCTTTAAAATTTTTGGTTTCATTGGCTTTTAGTACCTCTTCAATTTTATTTTTATTTTTCATCGAAAGTAAAATGCAATATGATAGTAATATATTTTTCATCTATGTTAAGTCATTTTTCATGAATGTGTGCTAAAAATATTTAAGATAATGATATGGTATTTCTTGATGAACTTCATGTATAAATTTTAAATATTATGAGAGCCCCTAATTTTGATGACATTTAGTTGGTTTAGGCCATGCACAAACCTTATTAGTATACAATAAACCCAAGGTACACCAATTCATTTTTAAATAACTCACACTTATTCAAATTAATTCATAAATCCTCTTTAACCAAGGTCTTAAACATCAATGTTGGATGTTCTAGATGCTTATATTTTCTCTCATTGTATATCAGAATATCATCTAGATTTCTCTTCTTTTATTGTACCATGGTTGTACTTGGCACACTAGTCATCCTAGATAATTACATAACTAACTACTCATAATCCTTTTGTATTGAATGCAATTTTTCATTCACCACCTTATTTAATTCTAATTTAATGATACCCACTCTTCATATTTATCTCAAAAAAAAATTTGGTGCCACAAAAATTGTCCATCTAATCATCCATACTCGGTAAAGGAAATATATTTACGGATGTGATCTTATTCAATTCTCAACTATACACATTCTACAATAACAATCCCTCTTTTGTGTAATAAATATTGAAACCATGCACAAGATAATAATTTCCATGACCAATATACCTTTGACATGAACCATGCTACTTATCAATTAAACTTTAATCTCTTCATCAAACTCATCTTATACACAACTTGATTACAACATCATGCCCATAATCAAGTCCATGTCATGCACAATTCTCCTCTTAGGTGACAAGCAATTGGAATTGTCGTTTTGCACAATCTCTACATACTCCTTTAGCAAATATTCCATGTCCTAAAAATTTTCATGTTTCCAAGAGCTTTCAACTTCATCATTGTGCTGTTTGTATGTCTCGCTTAACTCTTCTCTAAAAAACATTAGTTCCTTCATTTATTTAACCATGCTTAGAAACTTTACAAACACGAGAAACAATTCTCTAGGGTCTTCATCCTTCAATGGAAATAATTGTATCATTTCATCATCCTTCTTGATGGCATAAGCATTTTTTCTTTTATCATATATTCTTCATCTGTTAAATTGTTATTGTGTTCACAATAGCAAATGGAAATCTATTATGAATATACAATAATGCATGCATGCGCACATGATTATTTTATTTATTTTTTAATTTCTTAAACTATTTATTTGCATGTTTTTTGTAATTTCCTATTTTAATTAAAAAACTGACCTAATTTGTAATACCCCGATTTTGAGTTACCATATGAAATAATTCATTTTTGTTATTTGATGAAAGGCCAGAGTGCCCAAACAATTAAAGAGACCAGCGTGCCTAGGAAATCTAATGCTATGATCATTATTAATAATAAAATACATCGTTGGCTACAAGATGGACAAGGACAAGAGTTATATGGGGCTATGATTCTATGAGAGAGGGGGCTTAAGGGGATAAGTCATTTTACCATATTGTATTTACCCAAAATTTCTTTAATTGAGAGAAGTGGTTACATGAGCTTCTTGGGGGAAGGTCATGTGGTTCTTCATTCCCAAGTAAATATATAAACCCATCTTGTGGGTTGTTTTGGGGTTCTTCTACTTCTTCTCCATACACAATTTCACACTTATTCGTTGTTACTCATTCATCCTTGGTCTTGGTTGGGAAAGGAAAAACGAATTGTTGGGAGAGAATCCATTTTTGGATGGATGTAGTGACTGCTGGTGTATTCCAACCATGAATTAATGCCTGCATGCCTGAGATGCATTGACATGGAGTGAATTTTATTCATAGTTGTGAGTCCTAAGAGTCCCAACATGGATATTCTTGACCAGATGCAATGGAACCCTAGAAGGAGGTCAACATCCTAAGGGACTATGTGGCAGAGAAGGAGGTCCATTCTCTTGGGTTGTTTGGAATGGAGAGAAGAGAGCTGGTGTACTTTGGATTGTTGTGTGTTGAAGAACCTGTGAGAGCTTGAGAGCTGACTGGTTTGGGAAGCTGAGTGACACTCTGTAACTGTCCTTGTGGATTCATAGCCCTGACTCGGGGGTGACCTGTTGTCAATACTTGGAACAATAGTGTCTATGGTTGGGTGGAACGTCCTTGGTCTGCAGCCAGTTGGTGAACCATTTTGTTAAAGATAAGTGCTCTCTGTCATGTGTCTTTATGCTGTATATTTATTTCCGTTGTGTATTAATTAACATCTAAAAATGTGTATATTTGATGTGCCTGATTGCTGGTTATTGATATGCATGGCATATTTAAACATTATTTATACTTTAGCATGAATATTTATTATTGCATGTGCTGTTGTCATATTTCTTTCATGCTTCTTTAATAATTAAATGGTATCAAAATTCGAAATCAGTTTCGAACAAAGCTTTTTGAGGGAGCGTGCCTGACCTGAGTGTTAGGGACCTAACCTCCCTAACCCATCACATAGGTAGAATAATATAATTCCATGTAATAAAGGCCAATATTGATAAGGCCTAATAATAAGGAGGATTTAGTCAAATGTAAAAAGACCTAATAGAAGCTTCCGCTTCTAGAAGGATCTTCCATAGATTGTTCTTTTGGATAGATAGATTTAGTATAAATAGGAATAGAGGGTATGAGAAATCTTGTCTTGGAGATTATTGTAATAGAGCTCTGCTCTGCTGGAGGTTACCCCCTCAAAGAGGCAAGTGAACATTGCTATCATTAATCTACGTGCTCTTTCTAGAGTTATTTTGGTATTGTTCTGGTTATATTATTATTTCTCTGCCATTTCTATGCTAAAATATTTTTGTTCTGCATACTATTTTATATCTAGTTTCAGGGTAGAGATGTATTTCATTGTCTTAAAGATACAAATATATGTTGTTATGCACACAAACTCGTGGTTGGGGAGTCATACATGTAGGAAATACAAAAGGTACTTAAGCACACATCTGTTGGCCACCCTTGTAACCCCTGTTGGTACCCTTTCGAGAGGTAGCGCATAAGACAAGACATGTATACAGATCAAACTAGATCTCCTGAAGCCCTCCATAGATAAAATTATCGGTCGCCTGACTGCTATAGTGCCATCGAGAACAACACTCGGGAAGATACTCTCTAGTACTTGGTGATCCAGATTATTTTCAACATGAAATGAGAGCGAAGATATAATAAATAAATGTATAGAGATATCTCAGATATCCAATAATATAACATAAATGTATCAGAGATGCAACCATAAACACAGAGATATAGTAATACACAATTTTTTTATTAATGAGTGAAAATGTACAAAGACTATAAAAATACAGAGTAAAAGACTCGTTAGAATGGTGGCAACTTATCTCTGAGAAGAGATGTGTTTGCTACTCGCATTCGCAAGAAGATGATTTTACAATGAGGTTCCAAAGGCCTTTTTTATCATAAAGAAAATCCAAAACCCTAACCCTGGAAGATAAAAAAGAAACAGTTTTGTGGACCCCGTTTTGGGTAGTTTGGTGTATCAACTTCCCAAGGGTGTAACTTTGGCATACGATCTCCATTTGGGGCGCACGATAGCTCGTTGGAAATGTATATTTGAGGAGATTCATTTTGGGTGCTCAATTAGAGCCTTTGACTATTATTGAGATATCTATCCCAAAAGACCTTCATTTAGGCCCTCAAAATGGCCCTAGAAGTTAAAAATTGCTAAAAATAGTAAATTGCCAAAATTGCTAGAAAATTGTTTTGAGCTAGAAGGAAAAGTTGGGTGGCCATCAATATCCACTTGGATCAATCCTCCCTCCTTAGGAAGAAATGGTATCCATTGCATTGAGTTCTAGGGGGAGAGGGGAAAACAATTTAATCTTGGTGTGTTGCTTGCCTTGCTGGAGACGTTGCGCTGTGGAAGGATGTCATGAACCTATTGCTGGCGGGGTTGAATTTGTTCAACCATTCGGGCTACATGAGATGTATGGGTGCAGAAGGAATATTTTTGAATTGATGCATTCTTTTCGGCCTGTTTCTTTTGGATAGAAGGTGCTTGGTCCGAGGCTGTAGTGGTTGCAGTATCCTTTTGTTCACCTTTTGAACAGATTGTGAAGAAGATGAATTTTGTAGTATGAGATACTACCTTGCGACATTGTTTAGGTGGGACAGTAGTTGAAACTACCTCTGTTATCCTGTAGATATGACCCTCCAGAGTAACAATGACACTACGGGGTCAAGACTCATAGATAGCATGGCGCTTCCACATATATGGTTGGCCCAATAGAACATCACAGACATTTAGTGGGGAAACATCACATAATACCTCATCCTTGAAGGGATGGATGCTGTATGAAAATCGACATTGCTGGCTGACACAAAGATCTCGTCCCTGGCGAAGCCACCCAATATTGTATTGTTGTGGGTGTGGTGTTGTCGACAATCCCAACTGTTTGATGACCTCTGTTGAGATGAGGTTATTTTGACTTCCTCTATCAACAATAAAATGTAGTGGGGTCCCCTTCACCCACATATGTGAATGAAAAAGATGCTCCCCCTCTTCAGGATCTATGGGTTCTTTTGGTTGAATTGTTGCGGTTGCGAAAATAGTAGTGGGGTCTACGTCGATGATCTGTCTTCTATCAATATTTTCTAAATCAGATTCTGAATTAGGGTTTGACTCCTTGTCTTTGATCTCAGCCACCAATGACTGATTTGAGCGACATTTATCAGTTTTGTGCCAGGGGATTTTGTGGAAATCACACCATTTTTTGGTATCCTTCTTCATATTTTCGTGACCCTTATTTTCATGTGGCTTGGACTAGTTTTCAGGAGACTGCTTGTTAGGTCCATCTTTATCATACTTTGGTTGTTGTGGATTTGCAGACCCGAAGTCCCATTTTTTCTGGTGCTTAAATTTTTGTTCAATTTTAACAACATATCGATAAGAAACACCGAGTGATGAGATGTCTAGGAAATCCATTTCAGTTTGGATGTATCTATGTAGAGCCCCACGGTATTTTAGAACCAAATGTCATTCAGAGTCTTTGATACCTAGCTTGGTGCACAAGGTATGGGGGGTATGGTGAACTCCAAAACTGCTTGGCCCCTCTCTTTCCGCAGTGTGGTCCATCTCATGTACTAGTCCTCATAGTTGCCAACATGATAATATTGTTCCTTTACCACATCCACAAAAAAATCCCAAGTGGGCTCGGTCCCATATATTCCAGACTCCTATGTGGAACTTTTCTCATAGTAAGTTTCCCACCAATGTTTGACATGGGGGAGAGCCTTAAGGAGTGCGAAGGTGATCTTTTCCCTGTCAGAGAAATTATGAACAGAGAAATAACCTTCTAGCATATTTAACCATTTTTCTAGGGCATTTGCATCTATCTATCTTTCAAATATGGGAATATCAAAATTAACTTGTACCTTGAAAGGAGAGGTTCCTCCAAAGTGGCCTCTTGATGAAGACGCTCCTTTTGTTATCGACAGATGTTGAAGGATGTGGGAAAAATTCTCCATCATTTCGTCCCTCTGTCGCATGAGAGCTTGTTCAAGAAACATATTAATAGAATCGTTTGCTCTATCATTTTTCTTTTCTTCTGCCATGGAGGGTTTCTTGGGCATGCGAGAAAAATTGTCCTCAAGAGAGACAAGCTGAAGACCCAACTTGCTATACTCGGACCTCGTCGCGGACATGCACTGAAAAACGATCAAGAGCGACCTGCTTTGATACCACTGATCCAGATTATTTTCGGCATGAAATGAGAGCGAAGATATAATAAAGAAATGTACAAAGATATCTCGAATATCCAATAATATAAAAAAAATGTATCAAAGATGCAACCATAAACACAAAGATACAATAATACACAATTTTCTATTAATGAGCGAAAATGTACAAAGACTGTAAAAATATAGAGTGAAAGACTCGCTAGAATGGTGGCAACTTATCTCTGAGAAGAGATGTGTCCAATACTTGCATTCGCAAGAAGATGATTTTACAATGAGGCTCCAAAGGCCTTTTTTATCATAAAGAAAATCCAAAACCCTAACCTCGGAAGATGAAAAACCAACAATTTTGTGGACCTCGTTTTGGGTAGTTTGGTGTATCAACTTCTTGGGGGATTAACTTTGTCATACGATCTCCGTTTGGGGTGCACGATAGCTCGTTAGAAATGTATCGTCAAGGAGATTCATTTTTGGGGATCAATCAGAGCCTTTGTCTATCATTGAGAAGCTCCATCCCGAAAAACCTTCATTTAGGTCCTCAAAATGGCCCTGGAAGTTAAAAACTGCTAAAAATAGTAAGTTGCCAAAATTGTCAGAAAACTGTTTTGAGCCAGATGGAAAAGGTGGGTGGCCACCGATATCCACTTGGATCACCTGGGTAGTCAGGTAGTATTTCTAAGGGCACGGTCTAGCATCCTTAGTTGGTGCCTTGAGATATTGGGTCGAGTCCTATTGTTGGACCCTGCACATATATCAGAGAGATATAACATAGGGAAAACCCTTGTCTGTAGAAACCCTGAATATCCTACCCCTGGGGACAGAAAAAAAAAACAAAACATACAAGATCTATTGTTGCGTAACTGTGGCTTCTGCATTCTGGTTGCAAAATTACTACACATTTCTTCCTGTTAAGCATTTGGGCATTTCGTCACTGCAATATTATTCCGGTCAGATTATAACTTCGCAAGAGTTAAAGAAAAAAAAGAGTATAGTGGTCCCGCTGACACACTTATTTGGGACCTATCCCATTGGTTTCCTCTCTTTTCTCCGATTCCAGTGATCCCTATCTTTTCTAATTTTTCTTTTGTAGACCTAACTCTTCTCCGACACCCTTATTTGGCCCCTATCCCATTGGATCTCCCTTTTCTCCCTGATCGTAGTGGTACCTATAATTTGACACCCTTCTTCTTAGTGGTCCCACCCACCCCTCCAGATCCCTTTTGTTTCCCCTATACCATTTTCCTGCCCATTTTTCCAAATGGTTACCACAAGAGCCCAAGAACTCAATACCTTGATTGTTGACACCCACTAGAACTAGTAAGACATCAATACTATCAATTCCAATCTTAGCTCTATCAATTAGGCTATTGAGATCCTCAAGGAACAATGTTCCTACATCAAATACCTCAAAGACTTCAAATCCACCTTTGAACACTTCATGGGACATTCCCATAACCCTTCCTCTTATAAACAACCATCTTATCAGGATGACCATGACTCTTCCCATTACCAAGGTCCTCATACTACCCACTTTTCTCGAGACCTCTGCCCTCCCAGAATTGAGGCGAACAAATTTGATGGATGGGATCCCACAGGCTGGGTCACCCAAATGGAACATTATTTCTCTTTGCATAACATAATTGATGATTTATCCAAGCGTTCATTATGGCATCCTACATCTGGATCCAGAACGATGGTAATGGTGGCAATGGAGAAAAAAGGCACACCAAGGGTATGTTGCTTGGACACATTTTGTGGCCGAACTTTATGACCGCTTTGACTCTGACACCCACCATTTAGGTTGTTTGACAAAATTAAAGCAGTCTAAGACAGTGGATGACTTTATTACCACATTTGAGCACTTGGCTTTTAGAAAAGAGGGCATGTCAGATGCTTTCTTTAGGGAATTCTTTATCAGTGGCCTCAAAGATGAAATTTTTGCCCATGTTCTCATGGCATGCCCCTAGATTTGGTTGGAAGCTACCCAACGAGCCAAGGAGGCACACAATATTGTATCCTCCCAGACCCACAAACCATCCTTTCCTCCTCACCCTAAACCCACCAATTATTCTCCTCCTGCAACTCCCCTCAAGATCCATAAATTAACCAGGGTTGAAATGGTTGAACGTCAACTAAAGGGTCATTGTTATAATTATGATGACAAATATTTTCCCAGGCACAAGTGTAAGGAACCAAAGATTTGTATGGCTATTACTGAGGATATTTATAAAGAATATGTTGTTGTTTTGCCTGTGGAGGAACTACCACTGCCATGTGATTTGACCCCACCCTCTGATCCACCATATGTTGACCCGGTGATTTCACTTAATGCCCTCACTGGCTGCTCTTCTCCCCAGACCCTCAAATTAATTGGTTACATAAAAAATAGGAAATTCATCATCCTTGTGGACAGTGGTAGCACCCATAATTTTATTCATCGCCGCATTGTATAAGAAGTCAATTGTTACATCTGTGTCATCAATAATTTTCAAGTCATGATTGCTAATGGAGGTTCCATGAAATGTGGGGGAAGATGTGAAAATGTGCAACTCCAAATTGGTCAGTATCACCTGAAATCCCATATGTTTTCTATATACATGGGGGGTTGTGACATTGTTCTTGGTGCCGAATGGTTATGCACTATAGGCCCCATTCTCATGGATTTTAAGGACTTAACCATGCAATTCCAACAGGAGGGACAACAATATAAGTTCCAAGGCATCACAACAGGCTCCCCTGAGATCATCAATTCCCATCATATGGAAAATCTCCCCAAAAAATGTCATTTGGGAATTATAGCTCAACTCCACTCCATTCATGCTATTGAGACACCTTATGTGCATCCCAACCTCCAATCCATCCTTTCTCGCCACCAAGTTGTTTTACCACTCCCAAAGAACTTCCCCCTTCCTGTGGAGTCCATGATCATTCCAACCCTCTCATCCCGGGTAGTATTCCTCCCAATGTTCGGCCTTATCTTCATCCCTTTTCCCAGAGGAATGAAATTGAGAAAATTGTTCATGAATTACTAGAAGACGATGTTATCTATTCTAGTACTAGCCCCTATTCTTCTCCAGTGGTCATGGTACTCAAGAAATAAGGTGCTTGTGTCCTGATTTTTGCGCCCTCAACAAACTCACAATCAAAGAAAAATTCTCCATTCCTGTCATTGGTGACCTATTGGATGAATTGAGCGGTGCTCAATACTTCACCAAAATAGATCTATGTTCTAGCTACCACCAGATCCATACAAAAGATGAAGACATTCCCAAAACTGCATTTCACACTCATGAGGCTCATTATGAATTCCTGGTAATGCCCTTTGGATTGTGTAATTCTCCTTCCACATTCCAAAGTCTTATGAATCATGTCTTCCATCCTTTTCTTCATCATTTTGTCTTAGTTTTCTTTGATGATATTCTCATCTATAGTAAAAATTGGTCATCCCATCTCTCCGATGTGAATCAAGTTCTCTATTTACTCTCTAAGCACCAACTTTTCTTCAAACAATCTAAATGTGCGTTTGGTGCCTCAGAAGTGGAATACCTGGGTCATATTGTAGACAAGGATGGTGTTTGAGTGGATCCTAAGAAAATTGAATCTATGAAGGATTGGCCTCACCCTAACACTCTTAAGAGCTTGTGTATTTTTTTGGGTTTAACGGGCTATTATATGAAGTTTTTTTGCAATTATGGAAAAATTGCAGCCCCTCTCACTTCTCTCCTTAAAAAGAATTCTTTCACTTAGACTTCAGCTACGGATCATGCCTTCCAAGCCTTGAAAGATGTTATGTGCTCGAACCTTGTCTTAGCAATTCCAGACTTCACAAAGCCATTTGTATTGAAATGTGATGCTTCCGAGAAAGGAATTGGATCCTTCCTCATGAAAGATGGCAGGCCTTTGGCCTTCACTAGCAAACATCTTTCCGAGCAACATTTGGGACAATCCATTTATGAAAAGTAAATGTTAGATATTATGCATGTCGTGGATCTCCAACGTCCTTATTTATTGGGTCAGCGATTCCAAATCAAAATTGATCATCAGAGTCTCAAGTATTTCCTGGAACAACGAATTTCATCCCTGACGCAACAAAAATGGGTGACCAAGCTATTTGGTTATGATTATGATATCATTTACAAGAAGGGAAAGGAACATGTCGTGGCTGATGCTCTTTCCTGGAAATATGAAGAAGATGAGTCCCTTTTCTCCCTCTCCTTCATTATACTAGATTGAGTCCAATCTGTTCTTCAGGAATGGTTGCAAGACCCCAAAATTTCTCACATGCTCCACCAATTGCAACACAATTCTTCAGTTTATCCAGGGTACTCTTGGCACAATGAAGAGCTTCGCTACAGAGTCTATTTGTATTTATGCAAGCAATCACAACTTAAATCCACAGTGCTTTCAGAACTTCATGCCTCACCTACAACCGGACATTCAAGGTTTACCAAAACCTATGAATGGGTCAAATGTTCTTTTTTCTGGGATGGTATGAAATAGGATGTCTGCACCTTTGTGGCTGAATGTGAGGTCTGTTAACGTAATAAGGGAGAAATTGTCAAAGCTCCGGGCACACTCCAATCACTTCCAATTCCCCTTGCTATTTGGCAAGATATTTCTATGGATTTCACTATGGGATTACCTAAATAGGGAAATAATTCAGTCATCATGGTGGTCGTAGATCATCTCTCCAAATATGCTCATTTTTGTGCTCTTCAAAACCCATTCACAACCGCCATAGTGGCTCAAATCTTCATGGATAATATCTTCAAGCTTCATGACATGCCTAATTCTATTGTCTTTGATAGAGACACCACTTTCACAAACAATTTTTGGAAAGAATTGTTCAAGCTACAGGGCACCCAATTGCATCTTAGCACTATCTATCACCCCCAGACAGATGGCCAGACTGAAGTTGTCAACAGGTGTTTGGAAAAATATTTGAGGTGTTTTGCATATGAGAGGAAAAATCAGTGGGTTCAATGGTTACCCGTAGCTAAATGGTGGTATGACACATCTTACCATACAACTACTCTCATGACTCCTTTTGAAGCAGTCTATGGCCAAAATCCCCCATTGGTTCTCTCATATATGCCAGGGGTCTCGAAGGTTCAATAGGTTGAAAAAAATCTTATCATCCGAGAGATATTCTTCATGCCCTCAAAGAAAATTTGGTCATGTCTCATAATTGCATGAAGAAACAAGAAGATCAAGGTCATTTCGAACAACATTTTGTTGAAGGGGACCACGTGTTTCTTCGACTACAACCTTATAAGTAGACTTCACTCAAAGCTAAACACTGTTAGAAAATTTCACCCAAATTTTATGGTCCTTATACAGTGCTCAAGCGTGTGGGATTGGTGGCCTATTAGTTAGCTCTACTCAGTTAGTCAAATCTCCATCCTATTTTTCATGTTTCCTGCTTAAAGAAGGTGATTGGAACTAAGTTCCAAACTCAAACCAGTCTCCCTGAGTTGGATGAAGAAGGTTCCATATGGTTGCAGCCACAAGCAGTCTTGGCCCAACGAGAGCGTCATCTCCGTCAGCGCACCATCAAGGAAGTGTTAGTCCAATGGAAAGATACAATTCCAAAAGATGCCAACTTGGAACCAGCCAATATTCTACAACAATTTCCTCATTTTAAGCCTTGAGGACAAGGCTGTTCTTCAAGGGTGAGGGAATGTTAGGGACCTAACCTCCCTAACCCCTAATGTAGGTAGAATAATATAATTCCATTTAATAAAGGCCAATATTAATAAGGCCTAGAAATAAGAAGAAATAAAGGCCAATATTTAATAAATATTCCGCTTCTAGAAGGATCTTCCCTAGATTGTTCTTTTGGATAGATAGATTTAGTATAAATAGGAATAGGGGGTATGAGAAATTTTGTCTTGGAGATTATTGTAATAGAGCTCTACTTTTTTGTAGGTTGCCCCCTCAAAGAGGAAAGTGAACATTTCTATCATCAATCAAGGTGCTCTTTCTAGAGTTATTCTGGTATTATTCTGGTATTGTTCTGGTTATATTAATGTTTCTCTGCCATTTCTATGCTAAAATATTTCTGTTCTACATACTATTTTATATCTGGAATACTACGTCAAGGGTTTTTGGGTATGTTACATATTGGTATTAGAGATTCTAGTTGAAACATCAGACTGGTATGGGCAGAAACGGTTGGAAATGGTATTATGATATTGCCATTAAGAAAGGATATTTCTTTGAGATCCTAAGCTCAAGAAAAGGAGTGTCATAAAGAAGTTCTATTGGGATTGAATTCCCAAAAGATCAACTGTAGAAACCCCTTCATAACTGTGAGGAAATTCTATTACAGATCAAAGGCACAGATCTAGTTGAGAATTTTTTGGGATAACGAGAGCCTTCAGACCAAACCATTAAAACCTCAGTGAGTCGACTAGGTTGATGAGTTATGTGGTCATTTAGTGTTGACCGCTCCAGGGATAAATGAGTTAGAAATGGGTGAAATCCCTTAAGTCTGAAACCATGAATTAATGCAGACTGTCGACCTAAGATCCCTTCAGGAATTTCCTCAACTGTAGATGAAGGCCAATCAGACTTTGAAACTTCACAACTTTGGCGACTATTGAAGACAAGGCAACTCCATGAAATCACAAATTCCTGAAATCTTAGATTGTCGAAGCCTCAAAATCCCGCCAATTGTTATATCAAGGGAAGAATTCAGGAGTAATTAGATCCATTATATTAGGAGTGGAAGTGTCAGGCTGCTAAATTGAAGCTTTTAAGTGTCCTGAATCACTAAATTGTCAAACCAAGGTTGGTGAACTTCGAGCTGATACACAGTATGTGCAGGCAAGCGTCTAGTCTTTATTTGAATGCTATCCTAAGAATAAAACACACACCTATTCTAAAAACTTGAATTCTAATGACTACTTCGAAACTGAGCATTTCCTACTAAGTCATAAACAGAAGAAAGACAGTCTTGTGCTCGAATGCTGGTACTGCTATCTCCTATTCAAAAATGTAACTCTACAAAGTCATTCTACCTCTATGTTCAACCATTTATCATCAGTATTTTCGTTTAAGTCATAACACACAGGGTATGGTCGAAACTGCATTCATTCTGAGCATTCAAAACAAATCTAATGCTATCTACAGGAAAACAGAGTATTATGCTGCTAACTGGTACCAGGAGCTCCTTCTATTCTAACTGTAACCTATCTATCCTAAGTACACAAAGCAACTACTGTCTAACAAAGCAAAATGCATGCTATTCTGAGTTGAGTTCGAAAAGAAAGTGAAAATCCAAACAGTCATATGCATATGCTAACTCTACAGG
>CBVK0100240349.1:0-13553 GCA_900067695.1 Picea abies | reverse complement strand
GAGTGTAAACATGCTTCTATCAAATAACAACTTATGATTACACGTTCGTGACCCAAGGAAACTTATAAGCATTATAGTGATATAGAGTGTAAACATGTTTCTATCAAATAACAACTTATGAGTATAACAATTATAGTGATATAGAGTGTAAATATGTTTCTATTAAATAATAATTCATAAGTACATGTTTATGATGTCTAGTTTTGGTTAAATTATTAGGGAATCATGAAAAAAACCATTTTGCACAATAATAAAGATACTATTAAAAAAAAGACAAATCAAAATTTAAGGAAAAAATGTGGTGTGATAAAGAGTTAGATGAAAAAAAAAAATTAAGGTATTATAAAAATGTAATCAACCCTAATCTAGAAGATCAAAATTATCTATCTCTTTTGCCAAGTGTAAAGAAAAAAATAAGCATTGTTAAGATAAGAATAAATTCTCACGATGTTTTGCCAAGTGTAAAGAAAAAAATAAGGATTGCTAAGATAAGAACAAATTCTCACGAGCTCCATAGTGAAACTGGGCGTTGGTCAATTCCTTAACTCAACAAAAGTATGGTGATCTTGGAAAGCCTCTCTTAATGATTTTAGAGCACATAAACAAAATTCTAAAGAATCACAAGTAATTACTTACCCTCTTAAAGTCCGATAGACCAATTCAATCTTACTCGACATTAATCATCATCATCTATCTAATAAAAAACCAACCTTCAATAATAAATTTACAAGATTCAAATTTATACATTAAAATAGAAAAAATAAAAAAATCTCACTTTTTAAAAATATTTACCTCATGAAAGAAATGAAAAGATATCAACCCTTAAAAGTTGTAGTTATAAAAAATCATATTAAAATAACTCAAAATTGTTTACTTTTAAAGTTAAAATTCTTTATCGAAAACTTTTAATAAAATTTAAAAGTCTTCGATCACAGCCACGTTGGTTAAGCAAAAATGATACATAGAGATTTGCTTTAAAAACACAAAATACCAACAAACAAAAAATACTGGATCAAATATGACCTCGAATGGTCCTCGATAGGGATTTGCCCTCCAAAAAACACGAAATACAAAATACCACAAAAAAGAAATAAAATAAAAAAAACCACAAAAGAGAAAGTGCCGTCATGGTAGGAAAAAAAAGTTTGTAAAGACAAATATTAATTTGTCAGTAAAGGGGAATCCCTCATATACTATACCAATTTATATATTATACCAATTCATGTTATGATAGTAGGCTTGGGCTGAGGAATTCAAATATTCGTGCCAGGGAAAGATTTACATTCGAATGCTACCTGTCCTATGGTTAGGATTATAGGCTTACAAGAGACTCATTGAAACAATTAAATCTGAATGTAAAACCGATCTCAACAAGTTAAAATTATTTATTTGATTAATTCTTGATTCAAACTCCCAGCCAAAGCATGCATGGATTTTTTTAATGAGAGGGAACTTACCTAACAGTGAAATGAAAACTTCACGTGACTGGTAAGGTGGTCTAACCGTGTGTAGTCCATCTGCACTTTGAACGTTACTCCAACGAACGCCACCTGCTAGCTGGGCCTGCAACTACCTCCACACACTGGTTCTACTTAGTGTTCTCACTCGAAAGCAATTCGGAAATCATACTCACATTCAAATCCCTTAACCATTCATTTAAAAGATGAAGCTTGCTCATTTAATTTGAATCCAAATAAAGGATTTTGAGGATGTTCAATAAATTTCACATTGTGTGAGTGTTTAGATCAAAAGCATATTCGGCACACTTTGTGTTTATGCTCATTTATTATATACTTTGCTAACCAGTTGTGTTGATTGTGATTGGTGGACTATTTTCCCTACTCTTTGTATTATTTCACTTCTTTTCATATCAATTTTGGTTTTGTTTTGTTTGCACTCCATGTAATTGGTTTTGGTTGCATTTTTATTATACATCTTACATGACATTGTAGTTGCATTTATGTAATACACTAGAATTTGAATGTAAATGTAATAAAAAGATGTTTATAAACCAAGACCATATGTGAATTGTATTTGTACATTTAATTATAATATGAAAACTCTAACTACTGTAAATGAAGAAAAAGTAAAGAGAGATGAAAGGTATAGTTTCACAAGTGGGAAAAGTGAAAGGGGCCTATAAGAGTTCTAAGGGTAAAGGACCTTAGTAAGTTACTTAACCTAAGTCTTTAAACCTTGATTATAAAGCCTTGATTATCGAATCCTCATTTTATTTTATTATAAGCTTTTGAGTTAAAGGTGAAACATGGATTCACATGAAGACACATGGTGAGTGAATGACATGCAAATATATTGAACATTGAGTAATTATAGTATGACATTGCTATGGTATGGAACCGAAGCATGGAAAAGGGATGATTATATGGTACTTTGTACTATACTTTCATACAAACTATGTTGTTGTTTGTTGTTTCATTTTACTTATGGTGTGATTATATTGTTACTGTAAGAGAGTTGTGAAGTATTACAACCATAAAAATTCATGTAAACCCTATAGCTAATTGTGTTGATGGTTGAGGTACAGGAGATTTTGTGTTATTGTTGAGAATCTCTACAGTCCTAGCAAAGGGATTTCCTAGTCAGACTATGCTAGAGAACTAGAAGAAAATTGAGATAGTCTGAGGGATTGTTTAGTAATGAAGACGATCTCATGCTTGGTGTTCTCTAAGATGATGTGAGAGAGTGTTGTCTAATTAATATAGTTGTAGAGGGATTTCTTTCCCATGAGGATTTTTTGGTTATCGATTGAGTAATAAGACTTAGAGCCATACCTTATGACTTCACACCCATGGATTCACAATCTTAGCTTGGGGGTGGCCTCTCTCATTGAAATATTAAGTGCTATAGAGATCCTAAGGATCGATGGAGCATCCTTCATTTCTAACCAATTGGAAGATTATTTTCCCGGAATGATAAGTAATCTATCTGTGTCTTGAAATACCATATTATTGTGTTTTGTGTCCTTCATTTTATTATTTTCTAGTTTGTTAATTATATGTTTAAATATTTAATTTACACAATCATTAATGAAAACATTCTAGGACTACATTCATGTGTTAAGGTTAAAATCAAATGTTTAAGGTTGTTGTAGATTTGTTGTTGCTATTGAATGCTACAACTAGCCAATAAAATTGATTTAAACATAGAGGGTACCTAGGATTAATTTACAATGAGTATCAGAACACAATTTGTGGTGTTTTTTTTACCTCGTCACCTCAAATGGTCTTCAGAAGTGGTTGAGAAAATTACATTATAGTATCAATTTCAATTTAAATTTGGTATCAAAGTGAGATTACATGTGTTTTGGGGGGTTTTCGAAATACTTCATAACCTTAACAAAACATAGAGGTTCAATGGATATGTGAGAACTTCATTTCTTTCAATATAAAGGAATAAAAACAATAAATCTAACTAAAACCAAAGAAAAATAATAAAAATGGCTATAATCTAGAGAGTTCATCATTTTCGATAAACAAAGATCCCGTTTAACCTTCTCATTCATTGGAAAAGATTAAAACTATGATAATGATACAAAGATCATCACCACCCACAACAAAAATCAACATTCAATATACATAAAAAAATTTACGATTTATTACACCATAGTCACGATCTCTAGGCATGGACAACAAAAACCACATAGTTTTGATTTATCATATTAACATAACTTGGGGGATATACATAGTTTTATTTCCAAACGTGTATGGCTAAGGATAAAACATGATGAGCAGGGGCACAATTTGACCTTTTCCATAATGGTCCCAAACAATTCATGCGAGCCATTATAATAGTGTTTGTTTGGTGCTGAGGTTTGTCATCTAGTATCACAAGTGGAGTACATCAACTTCATGGTGTATGCCAAATTCATGCTCACAGCTATGACGTGATACTCATCGAATTTAATATCACATCATTATACTTGGTGTATAAGAGAATCATGATTTTAAATTCTTAAATGGGAATTTCAATGTTGAAAATGTAGTATCAATTTAAATGTTTATTACATCATTATACTTGGTGTATATGAAAATCATGGTTTTAAATTCTTAAATGGAAATGTTAATGTTTTTTTAAGTAAAAAAAAGGGGAGGATCATGTTATATTAAAAGTGTAGGTTTATAGAGTCTTTTGGAGTGTCAGTTGTTCTGTCTAAATGGTCTAAAAAGGAAAATGAGACAATTGGCTGTCCCATGCCACTTGTTTTCACACAAAAAAAGAACTAGGCCACCATCTGTCTTGTCCGAAGGAATCCAGGACGTATGGCCACCATTAATTTGAGATTGTTCCATATCTTACTATTGGCAGCATAATGATAGTCTGACTGAGCTAGAGCTCTAGTTCTAAACAAAAGAAAACTTCTAACTATGAACAGTCACAGTACCAGTTACCCGGTGTCCTAATTAACTTCGTCATTATTTCTCGATCTGGCTAGAAATGCGAAGGGTTGTGTGCACGTAGGGCATTGTCAGCTTGGAGATGTGTTGGAATATGCAGCATACATCATGTCGAGGCGTTGGATGATTTGGAGGGCCTGATAGATTTGGTCATCCACCATGCTGCGCGTTTCAAAGATTAGTTCCAAGTGCTCCGGGTGGAGGAGTGGAGGTTGGTCATGCCATTCTCCCTGAGCGAAGGAGAGGGGAATTGGCTTTTGTATGCCGCTACCCTATGTAATGTCCCTTTCCAAATAGGAGCTCCAGAAGAGGAGGCTTAATGGTCTAAACCACCCCGTTAGACTATAGCCAAGGCCAAAGAGGAGTAAACAAGGTTACTAGAGGTCACTCCAGTCACAGGTGTTATATTCAGAAAGTGACATTGAGCTAACAAGAGTTAACAACACTTTTAAGTCATTATGAGCTAAAAATAGAAGTGAACAGTGAATTAGGGTTTCAACAGTGATTTAGGGTTTCAACATGATTTAGGGTTTTGGAAAGCTATAAAGGAAGGGTCAACGACCTAAGTCATCCTTATGCAGATTATGACTTTTCATTGAGGAGAAGATGTGCATCTCAGGAGAGATAGTTCAGTGTATTCCAGGAGGAAGACACCAGTTGGCTGATTTTGGTGTTGAAAGACACACCCTAGTCACCGGGAAGATCATCCAGGTCTTCCATCATTCTTCATTGATTTTGTAGTGCTCCCATATTTCGGGTATTATCTTTTAGATGCTAATTTGTATTCCGGCTAAGATCCTTTTGCCTTTTGATCTAGCCTAGTGTTGTTATTTTATTCAGCGGCAATTGCTTATTTATATTCCGTCTAAGATCCTTTGTATGTTGATCTAGTCGAGTATTGTCAGTTATTTAGCCGCATTCAACCATTTTTTAATCCATAGATATATCATAATACAAACTTCCAGTCCTTTGTCACGCTTATTATTTGTATGATCATTTATATGTTGTAAACCTTTGATCCTACACACACATTAGCAGCGTTTCCTAGACTAGCCAAGTCAAGAACATTACAATGGTATCAGAGCTTTAGTCCTGTCTGCCTGTGACTAAAGACAATGAGTACAATAGAAGACCTAGAGGGTTGTGAACATGTAGATGACAAATATGTCACTTAAAACAGGCATCAAGAAAGAAGGCATAGGCCTGATTTCCCCCCTTTTCCTCCTAGCTCAGAGGAAGAGGAAGAGGCACACAGAGAAGCAGAGAGAAGGGCAGAGCGTGAGGCTGAGCACGAGGCAGAGAGGATGCTAGGAGACATATATGAGCGACCAAAGGGTAGTGGAAAGGCCCCTGTAGATCCAGAGGCAACTTTCATAGAGGTTATCAATGGTATGTTATCTAGTCAACGGACCATGTCTCGGTCCTTGGCACAGGTGGTTGATATATTAGCTAGAGTGGGCACCCCAGATACACAAATCCCACATGCAGCACAGGCGAACTCAGGAGCAGGCAGTAGACCCCAGTCACCCTCTCACACATACACCTCTGCGAGTAGGATTCCCAGACCCTTGTTTCCCAGTTTCCAGAGGGCACCCCCGGTAGCAGCACCCCCACCAATAGCACAAAGGCCACCCACTTATGCCGACGACATTGAAGATTATAGGAGGGAGTACGCAACATTAGGTCGTGACTTCCATTAGGACATGACCTTAGTCGAGTACCATGGAATCAGACTTAGGAACCGCCCCAGAGAGTCGCAGAGGGGAGGACCACAACAACAGTAGGGGCATAACCTCGATTTCATCCGAAAAGTTGGGAAACTCACTATCCCTTCTTTCGATGGATCATCCAAATACACCACCAGAGATTGGGTACAGAAGCTAGACACGTATTACAAGCTCAACCAGATGACCGAGACAGAGGCCATCAGTTTCACGACCTTACACTTGGAGGGTGAGGCACATGAGTGCTGGTATCATGGACTGGTGACACTGGGTCACAGTCGCATCACCTCCTATAGGGAGTTTACAGATAGGCTCATGTATAGGTTTGACAGGAAGGATCTGGAGATACACTTCAGGGATCTAGCCTAGTTGAGACAAACTGGCACAGCAAAGGCGTTTGCCACAGATTTTTAGTGGGTAGCCATGGCAGTGATAGATATATCAGAACCCAGACTGATCATGCTATTCACAAAAGGACTCACAAAGCCTTTGAGAGGATGGGTGAAGGCATACAGGCCTCCCACTTTGCAGGATGCCATCCTTCGCACTCGATATCTGGCAGACTCAGTGCCAAAGACTAAAACTTTCTCCAAACCATTTGTGCCTTAGATGGATCAAGATAGGAAGCCATTCCAGAGAGAATGGAAGGGAAAGGAGAAGTTGGATGATGAGACTAGGCGAGAGCTTATGAGAAAGAATCTTTGCTTAAGATGCAAAAATCCTTGGGTCCAAGGCCACAGGTGCATGCGCAAGGGAGAGATTCATTATATTGAGGTAGAAGCAGACAGCATGGACAATGAGAAGGAGGAGCAGGATAATGGATCCACTAGTTCAGAGGAGGAGTCAGCACTAGCAGAGGAGCAACTTTCTCGTAGACCACCAACACCAGTAGGAGCCCATCCTCCAGTAGTCCCACAACCGCTAGAGCAGGCTAACAGGAGGAAACCAACAAAGGGAGGAGTCATAGTGACCCTTTCCGGTGTTCCCAGGTATGACACCCTCCGTAACAGAGGGATTATTCAGGGGCAATAGGAAATCGCCCTGATAGATGGTGGGGCCACCCACAACTTCATCAACGTTTCACTAGTATCGAGACGGGCACTTCAGACAGAGGAGTTTGAGGGGTTTGATGTTGCGGTAGCAGATGGCCACACAGTGGAGTGTTTAGACAAAGTTTCAAACTTAGAGATGAAGTTAGGCAACTACACAGTGAGAGACACATTTTATGTGGTTGACCTATCAGACACATATGTGGTGTTAGGAGTTCAGTGGATGATTACCTTGGGAAAAAACACTGCCAACTACCAAACCTTGGAAATGGGATTCAAAGAGCAGGATGGGAAGAAGGTTGTTCTAAGAGGTATGTCGACAGGAGCACCCAGGACAGTTTCAACCAAAAGGATGGAGAGGATATTCAGACATGGGGAGGTAGCATATGTTGTAGAATTCTTGATCACTACTCAGAAGGATTTAGAAGGTCGACAACAATACCACACAGAGATCAAGAATTTATTGGGACAACATCAATAGGTCTTTGAGGCAATCCCACCAGGGAGACCACCTAACAGGGGGTTTGAGCACACTATTGAGTTAGAGGAGGGGGCCAGACCTATGATCACCCCCCCTATCATCAGCCTAGGAGGTTCAACGATGAGATAGAGAAGGCAATCAAGGAATTTTTGGGGATGGGACACATTAGACCGAGAAACAACCCATTTTCTTCTTCAGTTGTCTTAGTTCTGAAGAAGGATGGCACCATGAGGATGTGCATTGATTATCGAGCCTTCATCAAGAAAACCATAAAAAATAGGTTCCCTATCCCACGGATTGACGAGTTGATGGATGAACTACATGGGGCAGTTTTCTTCTCAAAAATTGATCTACGCTATGGATATCACCAGATCAGCATCCGAGAGCAGGACATAGAGAAGACGACATTTCGATGTCATTTTGGACACTTCGAGTTCCTAGTTATGCCATTTGGGCTAACCAATGCACCCGCTACATTCCAGTCTTGCATGAACCATATATTCAGGGATCAGTTAAGGAAATCAGTCTTGGTTTTCTTCGATGAAATCTTGTTCTATAGTCGGTCATGGCAAGAGCATATGACGCACCTAGATGAGGTATTGAGCATCATGGAGGCACAGTCATTATATGCCAAAGAGTCCAAGTGCAAGTTCGGTATGACAAAGCTGCTTTAATTAGGCCACATCATCATTGCACAAGGGGTACAAGTGCACCAAGAGAAGATCAGGGCCATTCTAGATTGGTCGACGCCCAAGAACATGACAGAATTAAGGAGCTTCTTCGAGTTGTGCAACTATTACAGACGGTTTGTCTGGGGTTTTTCTCAGCTTGGAGCACCGCTGACATATCTTACCAAGCATGGGGCCTTCATATGGATCAATAAATCACAGGAAGCCTTTGATCACATGAAAGAAGTCATGGGCACTTGTCCAGTGTTGGCACTACCATATTTCACCCTGCCATTTGTACTAGAGTGTGACGCATTCGGTGAAGGGATTGGTGCTGTTTTGATGCAGGGAGGACACCCCATTGTATTTGAGAGCCAGAAGCTTAGTCAACCTAAAAGGTTGTACTCCATTTATGACAAGGAAATGTTGGAAATCATGCATGCCTTGACCAAGTTCAGACAATATTTGGTGGGCAGCAAATTTGTGGTCAAGACCGATCACAACAGTTTGAAGTATTTCCTTGAGCAAAAGGACCTCGGTGAGCACCAACAGAAATGGGTGGTGAAGGTATAGGCATTCGACTTTGACATAGAGTATGTCAAGGGGACGAAGAACATTGTGGTCGATGCACTATTGAGGAGACCTGCAACATGTTCTTTGATGGAGATTTCAGTAGATTGGAAATCCCACTTGTTAGTGGAATATTCCAAGAACAAGTTTGCTTGTGAGGTGATGGATGGGCAGACATAGGATGACCGGTATAGGGTCATTGACGATGTCATATTTTACAAGGATAGAGTCTACTTGGTGCCAGATTCAGGGCTTAAGAAGAAAATCCTCACCATAGTTCATGATTCACCTCTAGCAAGCCATCAGGGTTTTTTCAAAACCTATAGACAGATCAGAGAGAGGTTCTCATGGAAGGGTCTCAAACAAGACGTTATGAGACACGTCAGTGAGTGTGTGACCTTCCAGCAGAACAAGTTAGAGCATGCTCTTCCAGCAGGGCTACTTCAGCCACTCCCCATTCAAGAGTAGAAATGGGAGAGTATATCTATGGAATTCATCACCGGTCTATCCAAGGTCCAGGGTAAGCACTGTATCTATGTAGTGGTCGACAGACTGACCAAGTTTTCTCACTTCTACGCCATACTGACAGAGTACAGTACAGTGTAGGTAGCCAAGATCTTCTTTATGGAGGTCTTCAGACTTCATGGGTTTCCGAAGAACATCATCAGTGACAGGGAAAGTCGGTTCATAGGGACATTTTGGAGAGATTCGTTTCGGTTGGTGGGGACAGAGTTGACACCTAGCACCAGCTATCACCCTCAAACAGATGGGCAGACTGAGATTGTCAACAAGTGGGTTGAAGGGTATTTGAGGAACTACGTAGGAGGACAACAGAGAACGTGGGTTAAGTGGTTACATTTAGGGGAACATTGCTACAACACCACCTTCCACATGTCCATTGGTATGACACCCTTCCGAGCATTGTACAGATATGATGCTCCCACTTTGGTAGACTTGGTCTTCCGGGAGAGAAGAGATCCCAAGGCCAAGGATTGGATCATAAAGAGTCAGGAGATTCTCAAATTGTTGAAAGAGAACCTGCAGACGACGCAAAACCGACAGAAGATAAGCGCAGACAGGCACAGGATAGAGCACATCTTTGAGGTTGGAGATTTTGTTTTCTTGAGACTCCAACCCTACAGATAGTCATCTCTGAAGAAGAGTGGAGCCGAAAAGCTCAAACCCAGATTTTATGGTCCTTACAGGATCATGCGCCGAGTAGGCGAGGTTGCTTACGAGCTAGAGCTTCCAGAGGGGAGAAAGATTCTTAACATGTTCCACGTGTCTTGCCTAAAAATGGTAGTGGGACAATTCATTAACACATCAGAGGAGCTTCCCCCATTGGATGAGGAGGGACAGTTGGAGTTAGTTTCGGAGGAGGTTTTGGAGTTGCGGGAGCGAAAACTAAGGAGCAGGGTCATCAGAGAGTGTTTGATCAGGTGGAGAGGGCTTCCAGTAGAGGACGCTACTTGGGAGAGCAAGTAGGTGTTGCAGCACCCTGGACTGGTATTTCTTGAGGACAAGCAATTTCGGGAAGGGAGGAATGTAATGTCCCTTTCCAAATAGGAGCTCCAGAGGAGGAGGATTAATGGTCTAAACCACCCCGTTAGACTATAGCCAGGGCCAAAGAGGGGTAAACAATGTTACTAGAGGTCACTCCAGTCACAGGTGTTATATTCAGAAAGTGACATTGAGCTAACAAGAGTTAACAACGCTTTTAAGTCATTATGAGCTAAAAATAGAAGTCAACAGTGAATTAGGGTTTCGACAGTGATTTAAGGTTTCATCATGATTTAGGGTTTTGGAAAGCTATAAAGGAAGGGTCAGCGACCTAATTCATCATTATGCAGATTATGACTTATCATTGAGGAGAAGAGGTGCATCTCGGGAGAAATAGTTCAATGTATTCTAAGAGGAAGACACCAGTTGGTTGATTTCGGTGTTGAAAGACACACCCTATTCACCGGGAAGATCATCCAGGTATTCCATCATTCTTCATTGATTTTGCAGTGCTCCCATATTTCAGGTATTATCTTTTAGTTTCTTATTTGTATTACGGCTAAGATCCTTTTGTATTATGATCTAGCCTAGTGTTGTTATTTTATTCAGCCGTAGTTGCTTACTTATATTCCGGCTAAGATCCTTTGTATGTTGATCTAGTCAAGTATTGTCAGTTATTTAGCCACATTCGACCATTTTGTAATCCACAGAGATATCATAATACAAACTTGCAGTCCTTTGTTGCGTTTATTATTTGTATGATCATTTATATGTTGTAAACCTTTGATCCTACACACACATTAGCAGTGTTTCCTAGACTAGCCAAGTCAGGAACATTACACCCTCTGTTTCTTCATTCGCGCTGCTGGCTTGCTATCCTTGTTGCTCGTCCTGTTGAGCCGCTTCCTCTGAAAATTCACCGCTTGCTGAATTTAATTTTTCTTCTGTGCTGCCCGGGAATTCTTCCTTGATGCAACAAGTTGTGGGTTCCCATGCTGGGTCACCTTCCTTGGGATTGTGTGTCATTCTTGGATCCTGAGGCTTGGATTCATCCACAAAACAAGTGGGGGGATCCCAATTATCCAGAACAATGAAGAGGAGATGTTATGGAGGAACCTGGATGGGTTCATCCGGAACAATCTCCTCCAAATAATCCATGGGAGAAGTCCGAGGCTTCCTAGTTTTATGGGTTCTCCGAGTGTGCACCATAGCCAACACTCTTTCAAACTTCTTCTTACTCTTTCTGTGAGAGTCAAATGGATACCACACAGCACCTCTGCGAGGTTGGTCTCTTGCTCTCGACATGTAGAGAAGTAGAGCTATAACCAAAATGCCAAATGGGTAAGTATCTTTGCACCAGCCCTTCGAAGGTTCAGCCTTTGGCTGTTCAACTCCCAAATGCATTGCATATCCATCAGAGCAGCTAATAAGGATGAAGGTGACTGTGATAGCCTTGGCCATTAAGGCTATGCTCTTTGTGTGCTAGCCCTCCATCCTCTTCACTCGCATGAAAGGCCTCGTCCCCTAGTTTTGGCTGCTCGAGCTCACTCCCATCTTAATGATGAGGAGATGGGAGCCATTGGCCCGTATTTATGGCCCTACCTAGCTCGTCCCTGTGTGTCCACCCTGTTCTACGTGGCACCCCATCCGGGGATTGGAGATCCTTGTTGGAAAGAGCATGACATCGATATGAGATATCTGAGTTTCCAGAGATGTGTGCTTCCCAGTGGATGTGTTATGTCTCCTTTTCTATCCCTTCATTTTCCAGGCAGTCTGCTACCCTTTGGTGATTTCTCCTTTTCTTCCCTTTATTTTTCATATTCCTTCCTTTTGTACACACTAGGTGAGTGTCTGGTGGTTATTGGTGCTATCGTTAGATTCTCTAGGGATTGGTCATGGTGGGTCAACCTGGTGGTTGACTTGATCTTCTATTATCAACAATAGTTATTGTTCCAACTGTTGCGAGAATTATTTCTCCCGTGACTATTTATGCTCACTTGGCTAGTCCTGTTATTTTGTTAACTATCCCCACTATTTGGTTGATTATCCTTATTACTCACTCGAGTAGTTTTGTTGTTGTTGTTTCTCTACCGACTATTGTTGTTCCTATTGTTTGGTCAATTATCGTTCCTAAATCGGATATTACTATGATTCTTGGACTATGGAAGTTAGTTTTTGTAGTGAGGGATCCTTAATCAATTTGACCAGGGACTGTGTTGTTTGAGGAGATTTAATATTGATCCTACTAGTTTCAGTCCTCTTTTTATTACTTTCTCTAGTGGTTGCTTATGTTTCTTTAACTATTGTTGTTTGATTCTACCCGAGCTTCTCCAATTTGATCTGCATTTGTTTCTCGACTATGATTTATTTTTAATGCATCAATAATTATTATTTTTACTTGATTGAGGCCTTGTGTGTATTAGGGCTCATTGCTTGATTCAAGAACTTTTTTTCTCTTACAAGCCTGCTCCATGGTGTTTTTTACCTTTCTAGCACCCTCTATAGTAAGCATTTGTTGGGAAAATTTCTCTAGTTTTTTCTTTTGTTTGGGTTCATCAAATTTAGGCTGATCAACTCCTTGGAGAAGGGCTTCGAAGTCATCTTCAGCTGATTGACTATCTGAATCAAATTTTGTTGGCATTGTTTGTTTGGTGCTCTTTTGACCAGTTGATTTCTTCCTCGAGGCTTCATCAATGACCACACTTGTATTAAAAAGGACATGGTATATTCTTTCATTTCCTTTTCTTCTTCGGTATTTCCATCTTACAAGGATATGACTACTTCAAAGGTAGTCCTCCTAGCTAGTAGTGGGATCGGTACTATCATGTTTGATTTCCTTGATAGTTCTTCAAAAAACTCCTTTATTGTAGGTTGATAGATGATATATTCTAGTCCCCCCTGTACTCATTGAGAATACCATAATGTAATAAAAACCAACCCAAGTTGGATATGTATTGTTGAAGGTAGGTCCCTTATGATATTTTGTGGTACTTTCCATCTATGATAGGTGGATTTTAGATATTTTACCCTCGCTTGAAACATGTGTTAGGGAGTCAATAGAATTGTCTTTCCCTTCCATCCTATAGTCATTCAGCACTATAAGTTCCACATATTTTGTGTGGTTTGTAGGCTCCTCAGCAGACCGG
>CBVK0100240348.1:0-13553 GCA_900067695.1 Picea abies | reverse complement strand
TTTAAGTGCCTCTTTGGTGTCGTCATTGTGGTAGCATGATTCAACAACATTTACGACACTCTGTAACCAACTTGTGACACTTGCGACAAGTTGTAAGGGAGATGTGACACTTGCAACAAGTGAGAGGCAATATGCGACACTTATCCGGTTGAGTGATTTCGATGTGTAACAGGCATGCTCTACAAGTTCTCTCTCTAGAATAAGCCAAAATTCAACAAGGTATGTCATATTTGTTGTAAATCCTTTTATGAGAGGTTCCAAGTAGTGACACCTAGATGAATTGCATAAAACACACTAAATAACATTGTGTACTATTTTTAGATCTTTATTCATTAGAGGTACATAGTTATGATTATTTTAATTTAGGGTTGATGACTAATCCAAAACTAGCCATGTGAGACTAAAGTAAAGTTTGATGAAAATGCTTGTCTCTTGTTGTTAAAGTTAAGGAAGGTTTGTAGGCATGTGATCATATACACCAGGTCTATTACAGAGTTACAATCAGATTTGGATGATGAAATTGATGAGTCATTATGGTTGAGGTTGAAGTACAGGTTGGTGCATGGTTGATGCACTTGTTTATGGTATAGGTTGATTACAGGTTGAGGTACAAGTTGATTAATGGTTGATGCATGGTTCATGTTATTGGTACAGGTTGTTTGGTGCAGGTTGATTGGTACATGTTTACAACAGTATATCTCACAATGATAGTTTGAAAGTGGTTCCATCATTCCACTTATATGTTAGGGTGGTTGGACAGGGAAAGGATAGGTGGTTGTAGCCACCTTCCGGTTGTAGCTGGAGAACATAGGGGGTTGTAGCTTCCTTCTGGTTGTAGCCATAGAATTGAGGAGTTGGATCTTTTCTCAGGTTGTAGCTTGAGAAACTAGGGGGTTCGATCCTCCTTCCAGTTGTAGCTGGAAAGTAATGGAAGTTGGTGCTTCCAATGAATGTAATTCTTCAAGACATATAATATAAATCATTCTGTGATTTTCTCCCGCTTTGGGTTTCCACATAAAAGCATTGGTGTACTATGTATTTGTATGATTTTTATTTTGTTCATTGTTTATTTACTCTGCAAATATTGGATGATAATGCTACTTGCATTATATGGTTAAAAAGTATTAGATTTCTCTATTACTGATTCACCCCCCCTCTCAGTAATCCAACAATTGGTATCTGTTGATGGGAAAAATTGACTGTCCATCAACTGGAAGAGCGAGTCCGATCTAGGGTTGTCTAAATAACCCAAGCCATTTGGTGTAACTCATTCTGACGGATTTAATGGCTACGTTAGCCAATCTAAGAATCCTAAAAGAAATGAATAAAAGAGAGAAATAACTAACTAATTACTAAACACACTATATATATGTACATATGTTCAAATGTAACTATAGTAGTTGTATTTAGGCAGAAGATATACAAGTCTCATTTATTTACATGATTTACAAGATGCAAGTTTTAATCAAAACTTACGAAAATCAATGGAAAAATGATTGCTTCTAGGAAGCAGATAAAGAAAGAACATCAAAAATATTTATTGTTTTTCTTTTATAATTTTAAAGAATCTTGCAAAAATAGTTAATGAAACATGAACATGTCGATAGTCAAAGCTAAACCATACATTCTAGTTTTAATGATATGTAAATGACAGAAAAATACAAGGAAGTTATTCTGTCAATGAATTAGTGAGGTGTATCCAAGCATCTGCATGAGTGGTGAACATCCAACTTCCATGTCCAAGAGAGAAATATGCAATGAACCTTATGAATTTTCTAAATAAATTAAGAACATGTATTAACAGCTTAGGTTTTAATGACAGAAAAGGAAACATAAACATAAACATGTGATCTCATAATTATACATGATTACAACAAGATAAATCTGGAAGCAATCTATGCATTTTATCATTCAATTTAAAACTCAAAGATAAATCCCATTATTTAAACCGAAGATATAATCATAGTATTTATATTTTGATTGAAGCAAATGATAGCTGGTATTTATAATATAAACCTCCTACACCTCACAGATCATTTAATCTAAAGATATCAGACCTGCACATGTAATAGGATTAAAAGAAACATTAATAACAACATTATAAACAAAAGGCTAAAGCCAAAATGCATATATGTTGTTCTATTAAGTTTTTGGAATCACTTGTCCATTCTATAGTCATGGAAGAATTTTTTTGGATAATAGACTTTAAAGATTGGAAAAATTAATACATAAATGATAATAATTAACCATGTATTGATAAAAAAAGACTAAATATATTTAAATCAATGCATAATAAATTATTCAAAGAATACAAATATATTATATGAAAATAAAACCATTTTACTCACAGGACAAAAGCCATTAAGCAACCTGGAATTCCAAATTCTTCTTTAAAAATACTCGTCCATTCTCCCAAAGATTCCAACCATCCATTACTCCATTTGAAAAGAAGTAAAAAGTTTACAAAAGAGAAAGGATTGAAATCCTCCTCTCCAATTCTTCGATCCCCATGGCTCTAATCTTTCTCATATATTTATAAAACGAATGAATAGTCTGGGCGTCACTATTAATTTCTGCCACCTGAAATTTGCCTCTAAAAGAGACCCAAAAATCTCTCAAATTGTGCAATTGTTTGGGAAAATATCTACATGGAAGGTAAATGGGTTCATTTTGGTTTTGGGTATTCAACCATTTCTTCTAATTCCTCACGGTTTGGTTGTAATCAATTTTGCAAAATTTTGTGTCTAATCTTGACGCCTTTCCAAATTTTATCTGTTGTTGTTCATAAAATTATTTGTAGCAATCCAAAATTATTTTTGGATCAATCATCTTGAATGTATTTGGATAATAAAATCAAGCCATGATCAAATCCGTATCAAATATTTGATAATAGAAACCTGTGAAACAAAAAGAAACCTAAATTAATAACCTAAAAATTGTGAATAAAACAAAATCTAGAAAAATAAAAAATGAATTTAAACTAACTATAACTTATAAACAAACATTGTTTATAATTTGCTTTCAAATATGATCTTAAAATTCTAGAAGTTTCAAGTTAATGGAGAAGGGAAAAATATAATTTTGTTTTTTTTACAAAATCAAACAAATGATAGATAATTCTTTTTTATTTTTTATTATTATTATGAGATGCAAAATGAAAAACGAATTTAATTAATTAATATCACCAAATGATTTCATGAAAATGAGAAACCAACCAATATATTATTTGATGAAGTATTGAACCCATTATTCAAAATAGTCAAACTTGCTAATAAACAAAAGAATGAACACTTAATCATAATTTAAACGAAAGTAAACATTTGATAAAAAATAACGTTTTTGTTTAAATTGAGATTTTTATGCTCGTCTCTAAATTTTGACATATACTCTTGTAATGAGTATATCATACTATAGTGAATGTCTTAAGTTTGTCTCAAAACAAGCCAAGGTATGAAACTATTTGAAAATGTTGATTCTGTAGCTCATTATAATTATCAAGATTCTAACAGGAGGCCCTTTAAATTTTGTAAAAAATTTAAGGGGAGTTGTTGGGGCCTAACAAATGGCGACTTACTGGGTGAAATATTTAGCTCTGATATGGTAAGATTTCATCTCAGGAAGAAAATAATAAGACTTGAAAAATGATTTAAGGTCCTTGAGATAAATTCACCCTGAGACCATATTGTATTAGGATAAGCTCAATGTTATAACCAGACAATAGAATTTTCTTTGCAGGGGATTATAACCTGAAATAATGTCTTAATCAAAGAGTCATGATGTTTATAAAATAACTTCAATACCATTGACAGAGCCACTGCTTCCAGTAGACGTCCATAGCCTCGACAGGGATGCCATTTAATTCACTCAAATGCTTTAATCCCATCTAATAGTTGTATCCACATGATGCATACTTCCATAAAAGTAAATTTAAAAACATATACCTGCTACCTCTCAACCTAACATTGCTTCATTGCCAACAGGTCTGTTCAGTACCTCGATGAAGTTGTCTTGGTATCATGCGTGCATGTACCTGCTATCAGTGAGCCTAGTCAGTACCCTGACGGGTTTACACACACTTCCCACACATAATTGCTTTCAACCCTCTTATGCCACTATTAAAAAATAATACAATTATAACTTTCTTGATGACAAAGAGAGCGGGGTGATACTGGAGGTTAATTGCAATATAGGTGAATAGTTTATTTATTTTCTTTCGAAACTGGAAGTTTTATCATGGTTTAGAGATTTTAGATTTCCTTTAAGAAATCATCTAGAGAATGGGGAAGCACTTAAAAGTGATTCCTTAAGAATATGGACGGCATAAAAAGTTTAAAGATCATCATAATTCTCAAAGATGTAAACCATATCTCTGGTGTAATACTATGATAAAGACGATTTGAGGACAAAATGAAAGTGACAATTGACTTAAAAATCAATTATCTGAGCTATATCTTAATATCAGGACCTCTTTGAACTTATTTCAAATTGCTTTAGAAAACACAAGTCTTAAAATAAATGCTTCCTTCGACAATAGTTCTTTGATCAGAAATATATTGATTCAAAAATAAAGATAAGAAGAAAACTCATTTAAAATAATCAAAGAAAACAAAAACACACAACAAACCAAATCAAATTTTATTAATGGGATTCAAAATCAAAAGTACAAAAAATCAAAACAGCAAAATAAAACTTTTAGGAAATGATTTTGGCCAAAGATAAACTTGCGTTTTTGTATCCACTATCATATCACTGTAAAATAAAGGAAGAACTAAATCATATAAAATATTATGTGCGAGCAAGTTCTTTTCTTAAGATAGTGATGCATAAGATGTTACTTTGACCAAGCATTATTATTAAAAATAAAAGAGACTAAAAATAGAAAAATCCTCATTAAGATGAGTGCAGTCCTACTCGTGGAACCTTAGGTCAGGGTTGAATTGATAGTTCAAATTTACTTATCTCTTTACTTTCCATTTAAAATTTTCATGATGATACTGCATTTTTGAAAAAAAATATTCAATGACAAGCAGAGAGAAAAAGATTTAAAGTGGACTTCCCTGACAACATTCATATTATGGTTCTCTTGGTGTGCCTTCTTGTGTTCATAACTGCATTATTACAAAAAGAAATATTGAGAAATAAAACTAAAAGAAAACCTACTCCTAAACCTACTCTAACTAATAAACAAATAAAAAATACTAAGTGAAGTCATATTTCCAATGTAGCCACAAGAGCATCTTCAATCCTGCACGACATAGAAAATTGAAAATCAGAATAAAAGAATGTAGTATTTGTAGATGAAAAATAAACATGTCATGCTTACCTCCTCTATATTCTTTTAAAAACAAAACAAGCATGACCTTACCATTATTTTGAAACTTCGTGATGTATGAATCCTCCAACCATTCTGCAATCTTATCGTGATATGGGTCATAATGGCATGGAAGAGTGTAAGTAAGTTTGGAAAACTTGTCATTATTCTAGGGACCTGACATAACCATCAACCAAGGTCGAAGTGCCCCATCCTCCTGACAATTCTCCAAGTGTTCATCAATTTCTTCACATGAAAGATCTAAGAGAATCATGTTATGCTTACTTCATAGATATTTAGGTAAAAGCAAAGCAAGCACAACTTTATCTTTATTATGAAGATTTTTTGTATACGAATCTTCAAGCCAATCTAAGATCCTGTCATAAAAATTAGGATGCAAACTATGAATTTGATGAAATGGATATATCAATGGGGAACACATCATAAGAGGATTCATGACATCAATTAGATTATTGGTTTGAATGCTTCCTTTGATGAGATTGATTGTTTCAAAATGTGAAGCATAAACATTAAAATTCAAACTAATCAAAGAACGAATATGCAATGTAGAATATTTGATTTCCATAAGGATGAGTGGATTGTCTTTTTCAAAAATAAATCGTGTAAAATCATATTGCAGCATGTCCCTTTTCCATTCAAGTGATGAAAGTGAAAGAGCATCAAATCCGACTTGATAAGTGTTATGTTTGGAATTAGTTTCACCAAATTTTGGCATATCGAAAAGATTGGATTGTGGTGGCAAAGAGTAAGATACCATGGGTAAAGTATCAAATCCACCAGAATCTAAGAAGAGATCGGGATATAAAGAGTAAAAGGAATCAGAAATAAGCACATGAAAAGAATATCTTGATCTATGATATTTAACAATGGTATTCTCAAGACATTCCTCTTCATTTTCCTTAAAACTTTCACTCTGTTTTGGTGATAAATTCTTCAACATAATATGATCATTTAAATTTGCCTCCGTTACAATAGATAATTCAAAACTTTCATGGAAAACATCTGATCTTTCATGTTGATAAGGTACGATTTGTAGATGAGGATTTAATGTTTCTTCTTCCAATTGCAGATCTACATCTCTAATCAGTTTCATTTGAATGTTAGAATGCTTAAGATAATTTTCATCACCTAAGTCTTCTTCAATAACCGAATTTAAATATTTATTAGAGAAAGAGTTAGGAGAACGAGGGCATTCACCTTGACCCAACATAGAATCTTCTTCCACGATGGTCGAGGACTGAAAATACAATGATTTAGAGGAAAAACCAATTTGATTATCAATAAGAACATTTTCAATAGATTTTACCTCCCTTGCTTGTTCAACATTTTCGGATGGATCCCTCTCATCCTGTGAACACAATTCTTGTTGCAATTGAGTGATAGTATTTGTAATTGCTTCATCATTTGTGATCGAATATGACTGGATGCAAGCATCATAGAGGAGATTTAATACAAATGACATGTCACCAAGATTAAATTTACAAAGAACATGATGGATTCTAGTCGAAAATCCTTTTGAAGATGAATCGCCATTGATTAACAAAGTCTGAAATTCTTCACATAATTGATTGTAATCATAGATTTCAAAAGCATCTAAAAATTCATCTACAAATTGAAACCAATAAAAAATGTGATATGTTGGAAAAGACTCAAACCAATGTTTAATTCGACCCTTGAAAGTAAAAGCAAACAATCTGCACAAAACCTTTAAATCAGAAATATCATGTTTGATGCATTTACACCAAAACTTGTTAATATGGTCTTTTACAGATACATTCCCCCCACCATCAAAGGTGAGTTTGGACAAGAGAGAGATTGTCTTGTTGGAAATATCAGGTAATGAGAAGTGGAAAGCATGTTCCAACACAATGATTTGGGGAGTCATGGGAAATTAATTAAATTTGAAACAAAGACTCCTATAAGGTCATCTTGTCAGTCTGGCCCTCCTTCTAGCACCATTTGTTGACGGTTGAAATTGACCGTCCGTCAACTGGAAGAGCAAGTCCAGTCCAGGGTTGTCTAAATAACCCAAGCCATTTGGTGTAATTTGTTCTGACGGGTTTAATGGCTTCGTTAGCCAATCTAAGAATCCTAAAAGAAATGAATAAAAGAGAGAAATAACTAACTAATTACTAAACACACTATATATATACATATGTTCAAATGTAACTATAGTAGTTGTATTTAAGCAGAAGATGTACACGTATCGTTTATTTACATGATTTACAAGATGCAAGTTTTAATCGAAACTTATGAAAATCAATGGAAAAATAATTGCTTCTAGGATGCAGATAAAGAAAGAACATAAAAAATATTTATTGTTTTTCTTTTATAAATTTAAAGAATCTTGCAAAAACAGTTAATGAAACATGAACATGTGGATAGTCAAAGCTGAACCATACATTCTAGTTTTAATGATATGTAAATGACAGAAAAATACAAAGAATCTATCCTGTCAGTGAATTAGTGAGGTGTATCCAAGCATCTGCATGAGTGGTGAACATCCAACTGCCATGTCCAAGAGAGAAATCTGCAATGAACCTTATGAATGTTCTAAATAAATTCAGAACATGTATTGGCAGCTTAGGTTTTAATGACAGAAAAGGAAACACAAACATAAACCTATGATCTCATAATTATACATGATTACAGCAAGATAAATCTAGAAGCAATCTATGCATTTTATCATTCAATTTAAAACTCAAAGATAAATCCCATTATTTAAACCAGAGATATAATCACAGTATTTATATTTTGATTGAAGCAAATGATAGATGATATTTATAATATAAACCTCCTACACATCACAGATCATTTAATCTAAAGATATCAAACCTACACATGTAACAGGATTTAAAAAAAAACATTAATAGCAACATTATAAACAAAAGGCTAAAGCCCAAATGCATATTTGTCATTTTAATAAGTTTTTGGAATCACTTGTCCATTCTATAGTCATGGAAGAAATTTTTTGGATAACAGACTTTAAAGATTGGAAAAATTAATACATAAATGATAATAATTAACCATGTATTGATAACAAAGACTAAAGCTATTTAAATTAATGCATAATAAATTATTCAAAGAATACAAATATATTATATAAAAATAAAACCATTTTACTCACAGGACAAAAACCATTAAGCAACCTGGAATTCCATATTCTTCTTTAAAAATACTCGTCCATTCTCCCAAAGATTCCAACCATCCATTACTCCATTTGAAAAGAAATAAAAAGTTTACAAAAGATAAAGGATTAAAATTCTCCTCTCCAATTCTTGGATCCCCATGGCTCTGATCTTTCTCATATATTTATAAAATGAATGAACAGTCTGGGCATCACTATTAATTTCTTCCACTTGAAATTTTCCTCTAAAAGAGACCCAAAAATCTCTCAAATCATGCATTTGTTTGGGAATATCTCTAATTGGAAGGTAAATGGGTCCATTTTGGTGCTGGGTTTTCAACCATTTCTTCTAATTCCTCACGGTTTGGCTGCAATCAGTTCTGCAAAATCGTGTGTCTGATCTTGACGCCTTTCCAAATTTTATCTGTTGTTGCTCATAAAATTATTTGTAGCAATCCAAAATTATTTTTGGATCAATCATTTTGAATGTATTTGGATAATAAAATCAAGCCATGATCAAATCCATATCAAATATTTGATAATAGAAACCTGTGAAACAAAAAGAAACCTAAATTAATAGCCTAAAAAATGTGAATAAAATAAAATCTAAAAAAATAAAAAATGAATTTAAATTAACTATAACTTATGAACAAACATTGTTTATAATTTGGTTTCAAATATGATCTTAAAATTCTAGAAGTTTCAAGTTAACGGAGAAGAGAAAAATATTAATTTTGTTTTTTTACAAAATCAAACAAATGATAGATAATTCTTTTTTATTTTTTATTATTATTATGAGGTGCAAAATGAAAAAATAATTTAATTAATTAATATCACCAAATGATTTCATGAAAATGAGAAACCAACCAAGATATTATTTGATGAAGTATTGAACCCATTATTCAAAATATTCAAACTTGCTAATGAACAAAAGAATGAGCACATAATCATAATTTAAACGAAAGTAAACATTTGATAAAAAATAACGTTTTTGTTTAAATTGAGATTTTTATGCTCGTTTCTAACTTTTGACATATACTCTTGTAATGAATATATCATACTACAGTAAATGTCTTAATTTTGTCTCAAAGCAAGCCAAGGTATGAAACTATTTGAAAATGTTGATTCTGTAGCTCATTATAATTATCAAGATTCTAACAGGGGGGCCTTTAAATTTTGTAAAAAATTTAGGGGGAGTTGTTGGGGCCCAACAATATCAAAGTAGGTTCCTTCAAAAATTAGTTTAACCATTGAAAGTTAGATCATGGAGAGAAGCAACATGTATAAAAATGGAATACCACAGTTTGATTGACAAAAGTATGCATTTTGGAGCATAATGATGAAGACATATATACAGGCACAGGGATTTGAAATTTGGCAATCAATTATAGATGGATACACAACACCATTAGTTTCGCCAACAAATGACAAAGCAATGAAACTCAGTCAGAATAATTCCAAAGACACAAATTCACTTCTGAATGGTCTTGGAGAATCAATATTCACCAAAGTTGCACATTGTAAATCCGCTAAAGATATTTGGGACAAACTTCAAAATATTTATGAAGGAGATTCAAAATTCAAAGAAGCAAAGCTTCAAACTTACAATGGTCAGTTTGAACAACTAAATATGAAGGAAGATGAGAATATCACAACTTACTTTTTACGAGTCGATGAAATAGTAAATGCAATATTGGGATTGGAAGAAGAAATCAAAGAATCTGTAATTGTTCAAAAGGTACTAAGATATCTTCCTATGATATTTGACCCTAAGATATCAACACTAGAATAAAGAGAATATCTAAACTCAATAAGGATGGACAAACTACATGGAATATTCACAGCATATGAAATGATAATTGAAAAGGAAAATCTAGATATAAAAGAAGGAGCCTTCAAAGCATCTAAAAGGTCAAAGAAAAATGGAAAGAAAAAATAAAAAATAACATAGCAGCAACAGTGACATCTCGAAAGATGATGAAGAAGTGACCAACATTGTCAGAAGATTGAACAAGGGAACCAACGTCATGTATAGAGGTAAGCTTCCTTTGATTTGTTTTAATTGTGATGGTATTGTTCATTTTTATAACAATTGTCCTCATAATAAAAAGATAAATTATGAAGGTTACTCAAATAGAAAACAAACATATAAAGGAAAAATAACCACAAAGAAAGTTTTCAAGAAAAGATTATGCACCAAAGAAGACATCTCATCATTAGATGAAGATGAAGTCAGTGACAGTGAGACAAAAATAGTTATGTTCATGGTAGTAGAAGACTATGATAAAGAAGACTTTGAAGAAGAATATGAAGAGGTTGAAGAAGAATATGAAGAGGCCGAAGAAGAATATGAAGAGGTAGAATTTGACTACCAAGAAAAATTGTTGTGTGCCATAGAATTTATTAGAAGAGAAAAGAAGAAAAACAAGAAACTACAAGTGGAACTAGACAAGAAAGAAGACAATCAGGAACTAGAACAAATGATCACAAATTTGAAGGTTCGGATTGAAGAAGATAAAAGAATTGAGGAAGCACTCAAAGAACAGCTAGAAGGAAGAGACCGAATCATTGGAAATTTGGAAGAAGAAATTGTCACATTAAGAAAGGATCTTTAAAAGAAAAATATGCAGAAAAGCTCAAAAGTTTTGAATGACATTATGAGCAGTAAAAAACTTCATCATGACAAGTATGGACTTTGATACAGTCAAACAAAAAAGGGATCAAGCTCCAAAACAAAAGAACAAGAAACATATCCAAAAAGCTATGCAGAAACAATAAAAGGGGATAGGAAGGTACACAAATAAAATTATAGGGACACTCCTCCATCGAGAAGATTCATATTTCATAATCAACGACCGATAGAAATAGATAGGCCTCAGGAATAAGAAGGATTCATAAGAGTACCTCCTTTCTAAAAATATTCAACTCCTAGGTATCAAACTATCTTTTTCGGTTTATGTTATGCATGTAATTGTTGGAAAACTGAGAGGGGAGGTGAATCAGTTGTTACTTTGCTTAAACGATTATGACCATTTTAAAATCTTTACAGAAAATTCAATGATGATCACAGTGATGCAGGGAAGTAAGCAATAGAATATTAAACATCAATCACACACATGAAATATATAGAGACAGATATTTCTTGAGGACACCCATAAAGGGAAAAACCTCTTCTTCTTGATATGAAAAGTAATCTTTATTTTCTTTACATTATAATTCTTATGAGATCCAACTCCTATTAAGGCTATAACCTATATTTTACAAGCAGAAACTACTGAGAGAACCAACTCTCTGGTTTCTCTAGCACCCACCAGAAAGAAGCACCAACTCCCTGAGTGTTCCAGCATCAACTAGATGGAAGCACCGACTTCCAGTCACATAGGCACCGACCTATATAAAAAAGAATAATAGTCCTTCCTTGCACCACTCTACCAGCCTAGTTTTTTCTGGCTACAACAAGATGGAAGCTACAACTCTCTGTGTTCAAGCACCCACTTTAAACTCTGAGGACACCAGTCCTCCCTAGCACCTCCCTACCACCCTGAAATATAAATATTTTCTTTTCATAAATTTATCATAGTGATACAACATTTATCTATGGCTTACTAGTCTCATCACCATTCTACTACACTGCTCTGCTCTACTTGCATCAATGTCTTTCTGCCCATATGTATTGCACTTTTTGTTCCTATTCCTTTATACTCTGTGCACCATCTCACCTCTATGTGCTATGCCTCTGCATGCTCTTCACTACGTCACTGTTATGCCTTACATATAGTTCACTGCATCTCTTCCTCACTACTCTGTGTAGCTCACCCGCAAACTCACCTCACTTCTCTATCCTCCATGGTTTCCTCACCTTAAGTCCTCTACCTAATCATCATGGAAGCTCTTCATGTTCTCTGGTGGTTCAAACTTATGTGTTCATCATCAGTGAGTGTTATGCTAAGATTCCTTAGCTTCTATAGTAGTCAAAACTCTTTGTCTTCTCTGTCAATTACAATCAGTCAATTATAGCTTCTCTGGATCCTAAGCCCCTTCCTTCATGTGATCAGTGGAAATGACCATAGGCTTAGGATTATCGAGCGCTTATCAATACAATGGTCATAATCCATTCTCCTAAAGTGGATGACTGTCGTAACTTTGATACTTTACCCTTCGAAACTTTTGGGATTCAAACCTTTCGAAACTTCCAAAATAGAATATCCGAACAGATCAGACATTTCACATTACATCTTGGAACTAGATCAATGGTTTAGCGTTCATCCTAGTCATCCTTCATTGCTTAATCCAACACCCAAGACTTGATCAAGAAATGAGATGTATGGCCACCTTTTATTCCATGACTTTGTCTATTATGATTACGCTATCCTTCCACTCTATTTTGATCTATGATTAATAGTACATTCGACATCAGATCGATGGTCAAGATCTCCTTCGGGTCTTTGTACTTTAGAGATTTTGAGTCTCAAACCCTTATTTCCTTCGTACGTCAATCTTCTAGAGCTGACAAGCCTTTGGCACATGTCCCTCTCTAATTAATGGTCGAGATCTCCTCGGGTCTCCAGACTTCATAGATTTCAAGTCTCAACCCGTTCTTTCCTCCTGAGTGATCACCTGCTCGGTAAGTCATAAACAATGGAGACTTCTTGCTGTTGGTCAATGCTTCCACTTATACTATCCTTCCACTGTAGTAAATAGATGGACAAGAATTCTCCTGAAACAATCTTCAACTTAGATGTCTCATGTCCACTTCGAGTCTTCGGCATTCGGGACTTCGAGTCTTTGGGAGAGTACTGGTGGTAAAAATACTGCCAGAGTGACATAACTCTCGCATCACTTGATGACATGTCACACACCGAGAAACTACCACGTGTCACTTTGATTCGTGATTTGTACGTACCTAAAATGTTGATTTCAACTTGAAACTTGTCGTTCTCTGACTGTACCACGTGTCCTTGATGACGTAGATTGCTGACGTGGTTTTTTGACCAACAACCCTGATCCAATGGTCCTCATTTTTCCTCCAAATCCAATGGACATTATTCATTTCATATTTCTGGGCTTTGGGTATTTTACATTTCAAAAATTCCT
>CBVK0100240347.1:0-13554 GCA_900067695.1 Picea abies | reverse complement strand
TTTCTTACAATGCCTAGCTACTTATTTATACATTTACAAATGGGGCCTAAGCATGGGTAGACCCATGGTCCAACATCACATACCTGTTACATAAGCCCTAAACCCAAAAATCCTGTAAAAGGGGGCAAGATCCTGCGGTCTCCGCTTCGCCTGGGTGCTCCGTCTTCGGCCGGTCTGTCAAAGTCCCAAAAACGGTCAAACATAACCAAGGTTCTCCAAAAATTGGTCTCGGGCCAACAAAGACACACAAGCATATAGTGATAATATATAATGTTAGCATATATATTAGCATAATCCATTAACATACATGACAAATATACCGATGGAATAATAATTCAAATATTTGCAAGATAACAATTGGATGAGAAAATATTATTTCTATTAAAATAATCGACAGAACTATATATGTGACAAACTTATGTAATGATACATATCAGAACCAAGAAACTAAGTCCCTCTATCTGGGCCTACACCACTTCAATCCTCCACCAAAGGCAAGTTTATATAAAGGAGTCAATGAGATTCTCCATCACAAATAAGGAAGAGCTTGGGGGCTGAACAAGGAGTTCAGACTTTCAAGGACAAAGGGATGTAGACTCAATATGAAGTGAAGTTTCTCCATACTATCTTTTCTCTCAAAGTTGAATTATTCAATCTCCTTCAAGGCTTGGATATGGCTCAAGGGCTGATTCAGAGCATTTCCATTATATGGAAGGTCAAGGATCATGGATCTCGTGACATGGCATGGAAATCGACATAATTTTTAATTTTTAGCACCAAACTCAATGTACATGTGATGTAGTGGAGAAACTTGCATATATGCTTGTTGTCTAATTGATAGGGAACATATATGTGGAAAAATGTGTTTTTTTGGCTCTGGAAGGTACAAAAGGGGACTTCAAGTCTGCATAAGGAAATATAAATGCCATCCAAGAAAGTTGCATGGGGTGAGGCAAAATTTGTTGTAACAGTGCACAATTTTTGATAAGCCTTCAATAAACATTCTACAATAACCTACAAATCCCATGAAGGACCTCACCTCTGTGACATTTCTTGGTGTCGACCATTACTCAATAAATTTTATCTTTTTTGGATCCAAAACTATTCCTTCCTTGGAAATGATATGACCCAAATAATGAATTTGTCACTGGTAAAGGGAGCACTTTCTCAACTTTACTGTTACTTTTTTCAACTACCTAGAGTCAATACAAAGTCTCAATGTACCATCCTTCTTCTTCACGCATAATACTGGGACACCCCAAGATGACACACTTGGGTGTATATACCCCTTCTTCAGAATCTCTTCAAGTTGCATCTGCAACTCCTTCAACTCCGACGTACTCATCCTATAAGGAGTATTGAATACGGGTGCTGCTACATTCATCATATTTATAGAGAAATCAATGCCTCTTTTTGGTGGCAACCCCGATATTTATTTAAATACATCCTCAAACTCTTTCAATACTGTGCAGTCTTCAACATATGACACTTTATCCTTAGGTGCCTCCTCCATGTGCACTACAAATACTTGACATCCTTTCCTGTATATTTTCTTCAATTGCAAAGTTGTAACTTCTATGATGGTTAAAACTCTTGGAATTCCTTGAACTTTTCTTAAGTTCCCTACCTCATCCAAGTAAGTAAATGCCTTATTGTAACAGTCTAGAATGACATGATGTTGTTCCAACCAATTGATACCAATGAGGAAATCATAGGATCCCAAAGGTATTATATTCAAATCATCCTTTGTGCGTAGTCCATTCATTTCCATTGGACATGCCTTAACGATCTCATTAATTTTCCTTTCCCCCCCTATAACTAACTTCACCAACCAAACTTTTCCAAACTTGTTCCTCGGAAATTGGAATCTTTCCATCATCTTAGGATCTAGATAACTATGACTATCTCATGAATCAATTAAAATAGTAATGGGTTGGTCATTAATATTACCTTCCACTTCAATCATCTACGACTAAAACTCAACTTGCTTGTTATGCAGGGCTACGTAAATCCTAGGTACATTTCTTTCCATGTCTTCAACTATCGCAACTTGTTGTACACTGTGCACAATCCTCGCTTTTTCACCTCTTCAAGGGAAATCTTTGTGCATATGATCTCCGCCTCAACCCCATAATTGAATATGTTGTTTCCATGGATTTTTCCCCATTATCTCCGTCCTTATGGGCTCCTTGAGAGTCTGCTGTCCATGTGCAATATTTTTAAAAATGGTGTCTTAGTCCCCTTCTTTCTCTGTTCCACCTTGATTTTCATCTTGTCTTCCCAATCCTTTTGGAAAATCCGTCTTCCCCTTTGCTAGTCATAAATACACTTAGCACACCTTATGGTTTCCTCCAATGTCTTGGGATCATCATATTGTATCTTGTCACTAATGAATGAGGGAAACCCACTTAGGTACCTCTTAATTTTAACTTTGTCTTCCTTGATGAATGCAACATATTTCAACAACTCTAAGAATATTCTTTCATACTCATCTATTGTCATACTCCCAAGATTGAGTTCAAAGAATTCCTTCATTTTCCTGTCATAGTATTTCCTGGTTAAGTATTTATTTTGAAAATACCTCTTGAACTCCCTCTAAGTAATCTTCTTTTTATCAATATGTTTCACTTGCACGAACTGATCCCACCACATTGATTCTTTTACTTTTAGTTGATATATGGAAATTCTCCCTTCTTCATGCACAAAATAATTATGCAGTTGAAAGTACTTCCTCATAGCTAGCAACCAGGTCTCTGCATCTTCATCCTTCTTCTGCTCACTATCAAAGGTAGGAGGCTTGATCTTATTCATTTCTCCCTGTATCTCATCCACCCCAATCTTTCTCTTATGCTTTCTGACAGTAGATGGAATTGAGCTACTGCATGCTTTCCTAAAACAATACTTTGGTGAGTGGTGATGATGCCTATTATCACTTCTTGCTTCTTTTCTTTTCTCATCATGAGACCTGGGATTTATTGATCTACTCAAATCTGTCTCCTTATCCATTTTATTTTCTATTATTTCCAAACTTTGCATCAACTGGAAATTGAAGTCATCTTGTTTCTCCTTGGTTTTCATAAGCCTTTCATTATCAACTTTATAGATTTGGACATATTTTTATAGTCCCTTTATATTTTCTACCAAGTTAATGCACTCCTCCTTGGATTCTGTACCATCAACACCCAATCCGACAAACAAATCCTCGAATTCATCATCATGGATACAATCTCTCTATGTATCTTCCATGATTTTTGACTTTCTGCGCTAGTTCTGTTATGCTCTAATTGTTGATAATTCTGCAAAATGTGTAGGCAAGAAGATTTGTTAGATGAATTCATGAGACAACTTCATGAAAAATCTACACCATTTTGTTAGAATCCTTTCTTTAGAATCCCATATGGGAACTTGTATTCAACACATGGCAATGCACTATGTCAATATTCAACATATACACCATGTATCAGTATTTTCCATGCATCACATATTTTTCTCCGCGTATCCCCCCATATTCAATGTGCACTCCCGTGCACCATTGTTCACTGCACATTTCCAGTTTCACACCCCACATCGTCTGAAATTTAGGGAACACAATTACACATTCTTATTTTATGGTCACCATGGCCACGTTTTAATTCCAAATTTGACCACTTACCTGTCCAAATTTTTCTTTAAGTAGATACATTAGCTCAATGTTGAAACCATAGCTCTAATATCATAATGTAACCTCCATGTTACCAATCAAACCACTTCCGATACCATTATGTAACATACCTTGTTACCAAACTACTCTAATACCGAATTGCAACATTACCCAACTTACTATTGAACAATGCTACTCCAAAATCCAGTGCACAAATCCTACTCTATACCATTAGTCTGCTCATAATTACTTGAAGTAACACGCTTAACCAAAAATTGAGTCACACCACATAAATTATAACAACGGAAGTAACACAAAACAACTACATGTGCAACCATTCTGACGTCACACGACAATTCTATTTCCTTGTGCGCATCAACACATCCAACCTCTTGTGCACACAAAGTATTTCCCTACATGCATGACCAATATAATTTCTCCATGAAGACTTATGACCATTATCATAAGGTTAACTTAACAATAAATCTAAAAACAACTATCAGAATCATGCACAAATACAAATACTAACTGTTATAACCCTAAAATGCACCACACAGGCTTACTTGGCATCAGGCCAACTCATGCCTCTTCCTATCCAAAGCCATGCTGAATAAAACCTCACAAAACCACTTAAATCAAGCAACCCGCGTCCTAACCTCTCACTGGGTGCGTTGGACCACTTGCTGGCCTTCTACTGCACGCGGGTGACCGCGGGCTAGCCCAATACAGCCCGCGTTTACCTAACAAAGCAAAAAATCAGGAAAGTTTCCGCTGGGACGAAAAGCTTTTTGACAGTTAACTGGAACTCCCAGCCATGCATGGTCGAGAGTTTGCCAAAAACCCTAGCTCCTTCTAGCCTATAAAAGTAGGGGTAGGGGTATTATTCAAGGGGGAAAAATCATAGCAAAGAAACTTTGCCAAAATTGCCAAGTCCATTATTGTCCCAACCCTTTAGCCTTTCCTCAAGCTTTAGGAGAAGTTCAAGCAAAGAAGTTGGAGGAAAAAGAAGAGGAGGAGCCCAGGATCAGGATTGAGGAACGGTGGTCGGTCTCTGAAATCATTGTAAGTTGATTCATATTGAGATTAATGAAAAATATAATTTTCTCGTCCCGAATACATGAGTCTTATCTACGTTATTTGATTTGTGTTTAATCTCTAACCCTCTAGTAGATCAATAGCATGCATGCGTAGTTTTGTCTTGATTGCAGGAAAGCTTTTTGGAAGGAGCAGCAACAGAAAGGAGGTAAAAGCTCAACGGAGGATCTACTTCAACCGTCGATAAAAAGGTTAGTTGATTCTTCCCATGTTTGCATGAGAAAAGGGGTTTTAGATTCGGGTAGAAGGTTAAAAGTTGTTTCTGAAGGGTCATGATCTACATACAAGTTTAAAGCCCTAGCTTGTTAGTCCGTAGGGTAGAATACCCCACAACAGAATTGGCGACTCCACTGGGGAGATTTTACTCTTAGGGTTTCCAGATTTGGTTAAAAGATCTTTTGGGTAGTTTGACGAAGTTCAGCTTCTGTTTCTTTGTCTATTTTTGTTGTCTGTTAGGTCAATGCTAGCAGGGAACCTGGTTATCAATACCAGTTTTCCTTGACTGACGCTTGACATTTATTCTTGGGACACACAGAGGTACCCGCGGCCTGCATAAGCCCTGCCTGCGGGTGACCCGTGCCCTAACTTTCTACAGCACGTGTTTGCCCGCGTGCAGCAGTAGTTTCGGTAGCGTGTAGCTTTCAGGAAGCTCGAGAGGCAGTCTCCTCTTCCCTATCAGAAGTTTATCTTCTCAGGGGGATTCCTGGATCTTGTCTGGGTCTTGATTGGTTTACTGTCTTGCTTTCAGTCTGCCTTATTGTTTTGGTTATTCTTAGCATTTGTTTTCTTTTTTGCAAATTTTTCTGTTGAAGTGCTAGCATCCAAGCCTTTCAGAGACCCTAGTTGTCAATACCAGAGACCTCTTTCAGGTCTGGGCTGCCTGTGTTTGATTTTTTCTCAGATTTTATACCTACCCGCGGGCTGCTTTAGCTCAGAGCGTGGGTACCCGTGTTCTATTATAACTCAGCACGTGGTTGACCGCATGCTGTCTCGGTGACAGTCGCGGGTCTGTTTGGTTGCCTTTCAGCCTGGGTGGGGCAGTTATCCCCTCCTGTGGTGAGAAGTGCTCCTTTCAGGGTTTGGAGTCTGGAGCTGCACAGTCAGCAGGTTAGGGCATCTTATCCTTAGCCCGTGTTTGTTAGTTAATGTTTTGATAGAAAAGACAAAAGAGAAAAAATATTAGATTTATGGTTTTTAGGCAAGTGTTAGAATTGGTGCTGTTGTGATTGCTTTGTTGCATTTTTGTGCTCTGATTCTGTTTGCGATCTGTGCTTTAAGCCAGAGTTTTCTTTTATTCTCTTGGTTTTGTTCTTGTCATCATTTTTCCTTGTTGTGTTATTTTACAACGAAATAAAAAACAATTTCCTGTTTCATTTTCTTCTTGGTTTGAGGATTGTATTGTTGCATCAGTAGCTAGAAAAGAAGTCTGTTTTGCATAAGTTTTTGCAGTGCATGTCAAGTATAAGTAGCTCGCAGATATGAGTGAAAATCCTTCATATTTACTGCATAAAATCTTAGTAATTTTGAAAAGAAAAGAAGTCTTTCATTGAAAAGTTGTTGGTTTGCATTTTAGAAAAAGTTTGTTTCCAAGCATTTTTGTGCATTTTTCTTTGAGTCTTTTTACACACCATCAGTTTCACTTTCGCACCTTGTGACTTAAGAAGCCCATTAAAAGCAATGCTAAATAAAATCAAGTAGACTTTTCTGTTTGTAGGGTGCATACACTAGCTTAAGAATAGGGCCTTGGAATAGGTTGGAGAGTAAATTCTCCAAGGCCACCCAAACCAAACATTGGAGTCCATCAATAGGGAGTGTAGAAGTCCAGTTACGGAAAGTTATTTAGGACCCCCCTCTAACACAGGGGCTAAACACGAGGTCGCGTAAGGAAAGGCAGCAGAGATAACCCCTCCAAAGCTGGACTGAGCGTTGTGGAGAACACATATAGAGGATCTGTTAAGGGATTCCGTCGTTTGCATTTGCCACGGAGCTTCATGGATCTTGAATCCGTTCGAGGTCCTCAGTTGTCTTCTGGAACACTTGCTCTCGATACCCTTGATAGGTTTCAGGCTTGATACCCTGCTCATTGTGGTCTACCCGACTGCTGACTGTACCCGCCTGATAGCTGTTCACGTGCTGGCAAACTAGTTGCCAATATTTTCTAGGGACATACACAGGTGACTACGGGGGTATACCGTGGTACCTAGGATGAACTTTGGACCAACACTTTGTAGAGTATACCCGGAGGGTACTTCTGTATTCGAGTTGCACTTGCACCGGTAAGTTGCTTTAGTGTTGGTTGTGATAACCGTTCTTCCAACTAGTTTAGTGCTTGCTTGATTTATCTTCTAGGGGATTTCTTTTAGTGTGTGTTACTATTTGTTCATGTAGAATACCTTAGCGTGTCATGAATCTTCTCACATAGTGGAGGATTCAGAGCTCCGCCGGTCACGAAGGCTTTTGGGCCTGCCACCGATTATACTGGAGCCACCCTCGCCACCATTGAGGCGGAAGCTAGACCATCAAGGGTCTTTCGAAGCAACTGAGGATTTTGATCCCAAACAACCCCCTGAGGAATCGACCGCCAATCCTGGATTGGTTGAAACCTCCAACACTGATACTTGGCTGGACATTATTGTGCCAATTCAATTTTACAAAAGCTTGTCAGTGCTTAACCCAGTTATGGAACAAATCACTTCCTTTGGGACTTTTTCCATTCCTGCCATTGTTACTACCACAGGAGAAGCTTCTCCTAACTTACCTTTGTCGGCGGTCCGGGCCACTACGGTCTCGGCCGCAACTACGTCGCATAGTGGACCGACCCCATCTATCGCAACAGCCACACCTCTTTACACACCTAGTGCGACAGGCGCTCTGTTTTCATACGGTATGCCTAGTTCAGGTACTAGTCCTGCACTCACTTCATCCACTTTCCAGACTTTGGGTCTGGGGGCAGGGAGCTCTAACGCTCCTCTGCAAGGTCAAATTGGGGGCATTCCTGTCCCTTTCAATGCTTTTCCTTACGCTGGAGTTCATATTCCTCCTTCGTCCCCTTCGCTCAGTGGATTGCATCAGCAGTCCGCCGGGCAGCCTGCACACACAAGTCCTTTTGGAGCCGAGAGTCAAGGAACACCTGCGCAAACTCAGCCGGTAGGTTCGTCACCGTTTCTTTGGAACAGGACGTTTGGTAATAACACTGTAACATCCGCTTCTTTCCCATCTGGGGGAACACCTGTATTTGGACAGTTTACACCGACACAGGGTACTATTCCTACGCTGGGGGCACATATACCAGGACCTTGGAACTCAGCACAAGGATCCGTTCCATCCTCTGGAATGCCATTCTGGGGTAACTCTTTCCACATCCATTGGAACCCCGGATAGACTTCTATGCCTCTTCCATCAGGGCCAGCATGGGGTAATCCGTCAAAGTCCATCAAACACGATGAATGCCCAACATCCTATGTCCTTCATGGGGAATCAACAAATGATGTCTCCTCAAATGAAAAACCCTTACGCTGGTCAGGTCCACTGTTTCTACCAGAACCCAGGCCAGCAACCAACTTTTCTTGGCAACCTGGTGCCAGCCCAACTCCAGGACCCTCTTATCCCAGCTATCAGTAGCAACCTAAACTCCCTTTCTTGGCGACGTTACACTTTCCAGATTTAACACGGTTGTTGAATGATCCTATCTGTCATGATCCACGTTGGCCTCCTATGCCGACGAAGTTGCCTTCGGACATCCCAAAGTTCGAGGCCAAGCCTAACGAAGATCCAGGTGATCACGTGACTACTTTCCACTTATGGTGTTCATCTAACTCACTGAAAGATGAATTCATCCAGTTGCGATTGTTTCAATGCACTCTGATAGGGAGTGCCGCGAAATGGTACATAGAGCTTGATCGTTCACGATATTCCTCTTTTGGTGAATGGCCTTCCTTAACCATTTCTAGTTACCTGTGAGATACGACGCTGACATAGAGTTGCTAGCCAATTTCGAGCAGACGTCAACGGACCATATCTCGGATCATATTTGAGAGTGGCAACGCCGAAAGAGTCTTATCAAAGTACCTGTCCCACCAGCATTCCTGCTTGAGTGGTTCCTTAAGTCTTTAGTTCCGCAGTTATCCAAAGACGTCGCGACTTCAGGGGTCTTCTCCGAGGAAGATGCCATCATGAGGGCTCAACAGTTTGAGCTTATTTATTCTCAGTCTGGTCTATTGTACACCATCCTGCCGGATGCACCACGATCGATTCTGGACAAAACCAGACAGAGAGCCGGACCACATGCCGATGGTATAGTTGGTTCGGCACAAACCAAGCCCGCTGAGCAATTGACAAAACAATTGCAGCAGTTATCTATACAACACTCAGCGGCCAGCCAGACTACTGCTTTGGCTGCTCCTTCTACTCAAACGTCAGAAGTACACTCCATACAAACGACTAACCCAAAGGCCAACCAGCAGCCCGAGGGGAAGAAAAAACAACGCAAGAATAGTAAGGGGGATAAAAAACTGAATGATAACGTTGGCGAGGGAACCACAGAAAGGAAGAAGGCAAGGTACCCGTGCAACCTATGTGTGGAAGACCACCCAACCCATCTATGCCCTCGACTTGCAGAGGCCCAGAAGTTTGTCACGCATCAACAACAATATGTGTTGACTAATCCCTTTCAACATGGGCATAATTTAACTCAAGCCTATGCAAGTACGGAGGGGGGCAGCCATGAAAACTACCCTCCCCCAAACAGTTCATCTTCCGCGAACGTATATATGATGAAAAGTGACGCTTTCATAGCGACTAGAGCTCACGATTATAGCAAACCAAACGCCTCTGAGAAGGGAAAATAAGCTGAGATCCCATCTCTTCCTCTATAGATCGAGAAGACGTTGGGTGAAACAATGACTCGCATCCCAAAAGGTGCGTTTAAATGAGCTTCTCATAATCCAAACGCAAGGGCCGCCCATAACTACTCTGTGGTGGAAGATTTGTCACAAACCCCTTGTGCTATGTCCGCTTTGGAGGTCCTCCAAAGTTGCCCTGCTTAGAGAAAAGCCTTGTTGACTGCTTTGGGATCTACTGAGACTTGTAACCCAGGAACTATCATGTTAGATACGACTGACTTGAAACCTCATTTGCCTTACCACGTTGCGTTTCAGATAGTAGTGGCTCACCCCACGAAAACCTTTACACAAAATATCTTCCGCACGGTGGTAGACGAGGGTGCTTCGACTTGCGTTATGTCGTTAGCATGTTGGAAAGCCATTGGCCAACCTGAGTTGTCTCCGTCACCTACTCTTCTCACTGTGTTCGATGGTCGCTCTTTCCGATCGCATGGCATCATCCCTTCTTTCCCTGTGCAGTTAGGGGGGAAGACCGTGTGCGTCGAAGTAGAGGTAGTCGATGCCCCCATCGATTACAATCTATTGTTAGGTCGTAGTTGGACTTATGCAATGAAAGTGGTGGTCGCTATAGTTTTTCGAGTCTTACTGTTCCCACATGAAGGCCGGATAGTGACTATTGATCAATTGTCCTTCTCTCGACCTGACCCAGCCTTGGGGGCATCCACGGTTCCCATGGTAGATAATCCTCAAGCTAGGGTCGTCAATGTAGGAGTTGGTTTGTGCCCATATTTGATGGGTACCTTCAATTACCCACCTCCTCAAGGCGATGTCAAGTTTATATCGACTCACCACAAGGCTGAGATTTTCCATGTTTCGTCGTTCCACATGACTTACTTCCAAGATCCGTGGATTCTTCCTTCCCCATCAGACACGATGGATGCGATAGGGCATGCGGGCATGTCTACGCCCTTGTCGGCCGCTGAAGTAGCGTACTCTCTGGTTCACCAAACTTCAACTACTCCTGATCCGACCCCCGCACAAGATTTGGATCCGTTACTAGAGCCTATCTGGGCTCAGGCTTCTCTTGTCAATACCGATTCGTTAGACTTAGTCTTGCCTTTTGATGAAGCCATAATCAAAGCAATGACTGATCCAGACAAACCCTGGGAAGATCTTCATCATAGATCATACTTCCTCCTGGAGTTACACCGAATCGAGGCAGGAGAATTCACTATCACCATCACGGGAGATCAGCCTTGTCCCATTAACCTCTTGGCTACACAGGATGTTTATGCTGAGGGAAACATGGCGACTATCGCTGCCACGATACCTATCAATATCTCCCGAACCCCCGACGTCGTGGAGAATGTCTTCGTTGGAGCAGATTGCTCCCCCGAAGAGATTTAGATTTACATGGATCTTTTCAAAGAATTCCGTGACATTTTTGCCTGGTCTTATGAGGAAATGCCAGGCATCGATCTGAAAATTGTTGAACATGAGATCATTACGTATCCGGACGCAAAGCCTATTCGACAGAAACTTCGTCCAATTAATCCAAGGAAGGCAGCAGCTATCAAAGATGAAGTTGAGAAATTGCTTAAGGCAGGGTTCATATACCCTATCCACTTGACTGAATGGGTGTCAAATCCTGTGCCAGTCGATAAAAAACAAGGCACGATTCGTGTTTGTACCGATTTCCGTGATTTGAATAAGGCATGTCCGAAAGATAATTATCCAACCCCATTCATCGACCAGATAATCGATGAGTGCGCCGGTTGTGAAGCCTTTTCATTCATGGATGGTTTCTCGGGCTATAACCAAATCCAAATCAAACCTGAGGACCAACACAAAACGACATTCATTTGTCCATGGGGTACATTCGCCTATCGCAAAATGCCTTTTGGTCTCAAGAATGCTGGCGCCACTTTCCAGCGGGCCATGTCTTTTGCATTTCATGACCTCAAACATATAGTCAAGGCTTATCTAGATGCCTTAGCATCACACTCTCGCAAGCGAAAAGATCATCCAATGCACCTCTGACTAATCTTCGAGCGCTGTCGCTACTTCCGGATTCGCTTAAATCCCAACAAGTGCAGTTTTTGCATCACGTTAGGATGTTTGTTAGGTTTCATAGTTTCAACATTGGGGATCATGGTTGATCCTCTTAAGGTGGAGGCAATAGTCCAGTTGCCCCCCCCCACGCACAATTTTACAACTTCAAAGTCTTCAAGGTAAGGCGAACTTCTTACGACGCTTCATCGCCAACTATGCTGAAATAACCAAGGGATTCATACATTTACTGATGAAAGACGTTCCTTTTCTCTGGGACGAAGCCACGCAACGCTCTTTCGACACATTGAAACATGCCCTTACAACCGCACCTATGCTACGACCACTGAATTATAACAAGGATTTCCTATTATATCTGGCTGCCGCAGAGTCAACCATAGGCATGGTTTTAGTTCAGGAAGATGATTCGGCTGCCGCAGAGTCAACCATAGGCATGGTTTTAGTTCAGGAAGATGATTCATTTTCTGAATACGTGATTTGTTACCTGAGCCGAGGCCTTTTAGGACCGGAACTTAATTATACCCATCTCGAAAAACTTGTGTTGGCAGCAGTGCATGCTGTCCAACGGTTCCGTCACTATGTTCTGTTTCGTAAAACTACCGTTGTGGCCGTCGTGAATCCTTTTCAGTACATGTTGACACGACGAGTTATCGGTGGGAAAATCAATAGATGGATGGTCATCCTCCAAGAGTTTGACTTAGACTTCATTTTAGCCAAGTCCAAAAAGTCACTGGTCTTCGCAGAACTTATTTCGGAACTTCCGGTTGCGTCAGGGGACGTTGTGCCTGAGGAATCGCCTATCCGGGGTGATATGTTTTTGATTGAATCATCTGATCCCTGGTACGGAGATATACTGATCTATCTCTAGAATTTGAAGTGTCCTACCTCTGCTTCTCGTGATGAGCGTCGACGCATACTCCATCAGGCCAAGAACTATCTTATACTCAATGATACTTTGTATCGGCGAGGTGTAGATTCTATCTTGCATCGATGTCTCACTCATGAGGAGGCCATCATCGTGCTCAATGATTGTCATACAGGGTCTTGGGGTGGTCACTTATCCAGGTTGGCAACAGCCCAAAATATTTTACGAGTAGGTTACTTTTGGCCCACGCTTATAAAATATTGTATCGAGTCGGTCAAGAAGTGCCATCCATGCAAAATCTTCTCACGGAAGATGAGGACACATCCAGCTCCTATGTTTCCTATTATCACCATCGGTCCCTTCACCAAGTGGGGGATTGATTACACTACATGCAACCCCCCATCAACAAGGGGGAATCGCTATATCATTGTAGCTGTCGACTACTTCACCAAGTGGGTCGAAGCTATGTCGACGTTCAAAGATGATGGAGAGACTACAACTCTCTTCTTATTTAACCAGATTATAGCACGTTTCGGAGTCCCGAGAGAGATTGTCACTGACCATGGCAGTCACTTTCAGAACCAAATGATGTCCGAGTTAATATCAAAGCTTGGGTTATGGCAAGAACATTCCTCACCTTACTATCCCCAAGCCAATGGGCAGGTGGAAGCTGTTAACAAGAGGCTTAAGACAATGTTACAGCGAACCATCAACTCAGCCAAATCCAATTGGCATTTGATGTTATACTCGACATTATGGGCTCACCGAACATCAGTTAAGACTGTAACTGGTTTCTCACCTTTCCAACTCATTTACGGGCTGGAGGCAGTCTTTCCCATAGAATGTCAAATTCCATCTCTCAAGTTGGCAGTACAGTTACTGCCAGACACTTTTCCGCTAGAAGAACGGTTAGTACACCTTGAGCAACTTGATGAGCAGCGTCGTGATGCAGCCCTGGCCAACGAGGCTCATAAGAATAGGGTTAAGTGTCAATATGATAGGTCCGTTCGTCCACGGATTTTCTCTGAGGGCGACCTTGTCCT
>CBVK0100240346.1:0-13554 GCA_900067695.1 Picea abies | reverse complement strand
TTAATCCCCTAATTAATTTTTACTTTATAATTCTTAAACCTTTATACAACTAGGGTCGTTACAATATAAGTAGTAGAAATTCATATAAGCAGCGGAAATCTAAATAACAACATGCTAATAATTTTTAAATAACCATTACATATTCATGAGAATGCGTAAAACAAATACGTAAATTAAAATACCTTGGTCTGATGCTAACCTTCCACTTGTCTTGTTGACCTTCCTACTGCTTCCTTGCCCAACTTGAAGCCACAGACCAACTCTGCCCAAACCGTGTTTCCACCCTGCCAACTAGGACATCTTCCTAGCTCCAGGATACCATATGGATATCCTGGCCCCCGTGCCCAAAACCCCCAGCAAACCGGTGCCCCCCTGTACTAATCCTTCCCGACTACTGACTCAAAATCCCTTTCGCAAATCCAAAAGAACCCTCCAAAAAATGATCCCCTCTTCTGTAAGCCTCCTCTGGTCATATCCCTCCTTCACCGCCCTTTCTCCTCATTTATTTCCTTACCTACACATTTATTATCTTATCCGATTATTAATGCTTTATCCTATTATTAATGCTCCTTATCCTTATTTATCAATGCTTCTTATCCCCTAGTATATGTAGATCATTTAATTAAACAATATAATTTATTAACCCTCTTAAATTTATTACCCTGTTCATTCAATGCGATAGGTAATTAATTAATTAATCAAAATTATAACCATTAATTAATTAATTAATATTTAATTAATATCATTATACCAATCTTTGTTTAGTTAATAACATGTTAGGAAAAAATAATTACCTAATAAATTTTTACTTAATAATCCCTAAGCATATATCCAACTAGGGTTGTTACATAAAACATAATTTAAAAACCACATTTTCCACTTTTCTAGGAAATTTTCCTTTTTTCACTATTGTTTCCATTAGACTTCTCTGAGGTAGCCCGTGGTTGATTGGACCCTTGGGGTTGTATCTCGTTGATCACATGGGAGAAATTATCCTTTAAATTAAGGCGGGAAGACACATATTTCGAGGAATCAGTGGAGGGAGAAGAAGGGGAGGAAATTGTTTTTCCCTTGTCTTACACAATTTGTGGAATATCAGTTTTCAATCTCTTACTAGCACGTGAAGACTAAACTGGCGAAACAAAATGGGAAATTTGGACATTGGGATTAATAGGTGGTGGTAAAGGAAATAACATAGTGGGCCAACCACTATGGTGAGAGACAGGCTGGTTGACTATATCTTACCAACCATCATTTGCAGGTACTTTAGGCTACAAACATACATGTGGAGGAAAGAGAATGTCAGGGATATTCTGAACAGGCTGGAAAGGGGGTATTTCTGGTTGAGGGTGCATTATCCCATGACCAACCCAATTAAAGAATCCAGCTTGAAATAGTTGGTTCAATTCTTGCGGGTTAGCATCAAAATGGATAGAAAATGTAGGCCTCCTATGGCCTCAATTCCAATTTCCCCTGCCTCCATTATTTCGACCATTGTTGCCTCTACTGAAAAATCTCATCCTGTAGCAACAATTTGTAAGTAATGAAGCTCTTAATAAACCATGCATGACACTCTTCTTACATGAATCAAATATTGGCTCAAAAATTGACACGAGATACATGCAAATCCATCCATAACACACCATTCATTAATTTTCATGTGAATAGGGAATGATAGGGTTCATGGGAATTATGGAGGGAGTGTAGTTAGAGAAAAATTATAGAATGATAGGGAATGAATATATGAATATTGTTCAACAGTTAACCAAGAAATTTAACTGTGGATAAAAATATTAAGAATACCAATCACTAACCCTTGCTATGTTATCCTTTTTCCGCTTCCACATATAATATTCTTTTTAAATTTATATCACAGAACATGTATGCAATAAGTGAAATCGAAATCCTAAAGGAAATGTAATTAGCAAAATAATGGTAGAATGATAGGGAATCAATATGGATATTGTTTAGGTGAAACAAATCAAAACATGCTTCCTTAGATGCAATCAAAATTTATCTTTGTCCAAAATTTCAAAGTTTAACAAGTATTCTCTTTTCCAAAACAATAATCCAAACCAATGCCTTCTTTGATAAATTTGCTTGCTGGCCTCCGAATTATTTTACACAATAATTTATTTGATATGCCAAGAATTATTTAATCATAGTAACCATTGCAACCACATTATCATTATATGAGAGTCATGAAGAACAACATCATAATCGAATACAACAATAGTCTTTGAGCCACGATTCATAATATCAATTCCAGTAATCATCCTTTAAATCCAACAGGGTCATGCACAGTGTTTCCAAACCACTGATATCCATCATTTATTTAACCATTGTTCAATGCAATTAATTTCAGACATTATTTACTCTATTTGAGCCTCTAAAATTTCGAACACAGGTGCCCCCTTTTTTTTAAACAATCAACATAATGATCAAACAAAAAAAAATAATCATTCATTATTTGGAACACAAGCTTCAATAGACCGTATCTTCAAATGAATAGGTAAGTACTGACTTCTCTCCACAATTGCCAAGCAAGGAACCAACTAAAATTGTTCCAAAGTAACCAAGCAAGAATAATGCTCTCATCAACTCAAACTGGAGTAAACAACACTTCCACTGTAATGTATAGGGTTCAAGAAATGTCCATGACAGTAAGGGTAGAGACATCGGGGTAGTTCGGCCAGAGGATTTGGCAGTTACATAGCACATAAAGATTACTCCACATAGTGATTTTCATAGTATAACAAGAATTCACAATGTAGCTATTTACTTCATGAGCTTCCTATAGAAGAATGCAACTTCCAGAAAATAAGTGAACCCAACACTTCTTTCAACACAACATAATGAGTGACCAAATAAAAACCTATGCCCAACCAAAAAAATGTGAATAGTTCTCCCATCGAAATTTGGGAAAGTAATGTCAAGACAACTGTATAATGTTCACCACACAACAATGATAGTGAGGTCACAAGAAGGCATGCTAACAACTGATGTTTTTTCTAGGACAAGGCACAAGATACATAAACATCCATAGGGTCGAAATATGACACAAGTATACTAGCCACAAAGACCAGTAATATCAATCTATAGGTGGGGTATTCGCAAAGCCTAGAGATTAGGCAGATTAGGATAACCCATTTCAACAGAGAGTCCAAAACCTAATACAGAACAATGGAAATGTAGACTAAAACACAACTTTTACTCAACATTTCCCTGTGAACAATTACACACAACGAGGACCCACGACCAACCTTTTAATGCCAACAGTATTAGAATAAACACCACGAGAAACCAAATATGCAACCATAAACATAGTTCCAAAACATCATAACAACTTGAGAATCACATAGACCACGAGCAACCAGAGCCAACATTTGATTTAAGGGCAGAGAAATTCTCATGGATGGAAAAGTACGAAAACCTCATACCTGTAAAAAATTGTGCGAGGAGAAAACCTAAGGATGTATACTTCCTCCATGACTAGGAAAGGTGGAGAAACATCAACTAACAAAGCCACAATACAAGAATGACTAGGGTGATGGGCTCAAGGGGAGTTTGAGTGACATGCATTTACTACACGTCGCTTCTTCCTTTAGATCCTCATTCAATTCTTAGTACGAGCCAAGCTCACTAGCCAACTCACCATAGCACTACATTCAAAACCATTATAGAACTAAATATCAAAATTTCCATATCACTTTTTCAAAGTGTGTGATAGTCCAAAGTGTGCCACCCCTTGCCAATATCAAATTTATTCAAATGACAACTTGCTAGGAACACAACCCAATATACAACTTAAACAATGTGCATAATGATAGTAGAAAGGGTCAAGTTCACCCAAATTTTTCCATATTACTTTACACAATATCAAAATCAAAACTGGAGTATAATTATTTCATCTAAAAGGTAGCATAATCATATTTCATGAGAGATCATCAAAACCATTTATCTCCATGTTTTAATCACCCAACCACCAGATAATACCATAAACATTTTAAACCATGATTTGAAGAAAATGAGTTGTATAAATCTATGTTTCTACCAACACATAGGCAAACAAAATATAAGTGTTTCTTATCCATCATAGTGCTATGATTTAAACAAGGGGGTCCCACCTACTAGTATATTATTAATATAGTTAAATAATAGAGCTTGGAAATCATTTGCAAGCATAATATTCATCGTTGCGCTTTCAAGCGTCAAAAGTTGGGTGGTTGGTGCAAGATTCAAGGGAGAAGACATGTGCCAGGGGGTGGTTGTAGCATCTTCCTCAAATTGCAAAATTCCATGTTTCTTAATGACCTTAGCAGGATCGGTAGTAGATTGAATAGGGTCTTGATGATTATAGATACTACCAATCACAGATGAAGCATAGGTTTGTGAGGATGTGAAACCTTTGGTGCCCCTACCACTACGCGAAGACATCATATTGAAGGTGATAGATATGGGTGATGAATATGAACTGGAAGAATCATATAGGGTTCACCTATGAGCACTTTGTTGTGTTGATAAGACAATTTTACTCATTCCTATTTCATAAATAGGGGTAACTTCAAGGGACAATCCTCTTCGAGAGAGAGAGATACGAGAATTAAAGGACATGAAATAAAAGATTAAACATGTAAGAGGAAAAGGTTACTGTTGATTTATGTCTGCCTTTTTTGGCTTCCCAACGTTCATGAATATTTATGTCCCTTTCAATTACTTCCCAAGAGCGTTCAAGTTTAGCATGAGTACTAGCAGTTTCTAAAATAGTGTTGAATAAAGTCAAGGTAATGTTGGTTTGGTCATCAAGACCGTTTCCAATATTAGGTTGTCTCACAACAATTACTATCATGGAAAAATCAGTCAAAGAGTAATTGGACAAAACAGGAAAATAAAATACAATCATGATACAATCAATGAGAGAGATATCGAAATATCTCCCCAATATGGTCTCCAAATAAATGTTGAGGAAAAGGTACAAAGAACCTTACTAAAACTTTTTCAGATCTTGCTAGGCTAAGGCAAGATAGTTGTAAATTTTGCCCAGATTTTATAGCCTTAAATTCAAAACAAACACTTAATCCATAGATAGTATGTTCGAGGGATCAAAGATGATTTTATATATTATTTGCAATTGTGCAAAGCAAAAATATACATAAGTGTGTACATGGATAAGAGACAAGGATAAAATAAATATCTGGAAAATATCATGAGACTGAAATTAGAAATATAATTTTTATATTAACTTCATTATGAGAAACAAAGTATAATTCTATTTACAAACCCCTGCTAGGGTGGGGACCAAAGTCATATTTAGAAGTCTCTTATGGGAACCATACAAAAATACTATGACAACAAAAGAAAACTGAATCTAAAGATCTGGATCATCTTGTCATAAAAATGTTGTCACTTGAATATGCAAAATATTCTTTATCAGCCATGAAATCTAATCCATAAACAAACAATAACACATAGATTGCCAACGATAGATCATACACCTTTATAAACAATCTGCTGAAAAATATGATTCAATTTTGAATCATGTTGCCTTCAATAAGACCATGTTGTCATCAACATGGTTTAACTTTCTAGTAAACTCAGAATGAATGAAGAAAAGAATTATCTCACAAGTATAGAGCAAACCTTATAGCAGAAGTTCCCCTTCTGTTATCTCTCTCTTTGTCTCTTCCTTTGATTGAGATTTTATTCTTTCCCAATAAGCTATGGTAGTTCAACTACCTTTCTTTTGTTAAGATTGATTAGCTTAACTAATTAGTTGAAACAAATAAATAATAATACATAAATAAGGGTCTATTTAAAAAATAACTAAATAGGTGGGACCCCTTGTCACTCCTGTTAGTCCCTAAAGTTGCATTGGATTGCTAAAGGGAAAGTTAGGGCATCATCAATTTTATGGATAAATGTGTATTGGTTTTTTGAAAAGGTTGGAGGTTTCAACAGTAAATGAAGAAAGAGACTATCAATCTCTGATTGTAAAAAAGTTCCAATCACACTTAGTCAATGATAATCAATTTAATAAAACAGATAAAACCATAAGAAATAAATATGCAAGTGTCCAATATGTTCACTCACATAGGAAGATTCTTGATCCTAAATGTCATTCATAAACATAGAATAAGGTACTCAAAAACAAGTCTTGGAATGGGAAAGAAATCAATGAAATCTTCACTGCCTTATCAACATAACAAGATATATTCAATGAATCGCAAAGATAACATGTTTTTTTAATTAATAAAAGGAAGAATGAAAGTAGAGGAGAAAGTATTCTCAACAAAAGGGTTGTAGAAATGAGTGTAAAATGAAATAGTTCCTGCTTTACAATCATAAGAGATAGTCTCAGTCCTGCATTCCTAATCTCTATTTAACCCTCTCGGGCCTTCAGAAACTGAATCTCCCCACCCTCCTCCTTTGTTGTTTACAATAATAAGGCTTTTATATCCCTTTAAAACTCATTGATAATACTACCTAAATCTCTCGAGGAGATAAGGAAAAAAAATTCTGGAATCTAGTCAACATTTCTAAAAACAGAGCATACTGAAATTTTCTTAGGATCAAACCAGATAACAAGATATCAACTAATTGAATGAAATCCCCTTGTTGAGATGACCCGATATTTTTCCATTGGTCATCAGGAGATAATGATTTTGACTAAGATCCTTTTCTTTGATATGCTTTCCTGAAAACTACATATTCAAAAATCTGATCCACAAATTATGCCTACATTTCTGAGATTCATTTTGGCCTGAAGATGTGGATCTAGAAATGGTATGTTCTGCCACATGTGAAGATGTCTTCCTGGAAATCCTAGATATGCCTGATTTCCTTCCTTCAAATCTGGAACTAATGTCTTCAAATTAAAAACCTGCTAAAATTGATTGCTAATTTCAAGCTGGGAAAGAAAAATCCAATAGTGCATGCCTAAAACAACTTCACTCTTCATATATTACAATTGAAAGAAAGAGAGTCTTCCTTTCTCCAACTCATGAATCCCAACTATGGTAATGCTAACTAGAGATGCCACTTCATCTTTAAGTTGGTCAGGGTTTTTCTTTACATCTATCATCATTTTTGCAATTCCCAAAACTGTTCAGGAAGCTGTGGAAAACCCTTTGAAACAAGTGTTTCTATAAATATTAGAACATCACATTGCTTGCACAGAGTGTACCCAATATCGGATGTGAGAAAACTATTTGAAAAGGAGGATTTAGAAACCCACAAAATTATGGAATCATAGCATCTTGATGACCTGTTGGAATGGGAAAATATTGGATCGTGGCTGCAAGAATGGCATCCCTAATCGTAGAAATGTTGATCAGAGATGGTACTCGACAATGTGTTGAAAAAGACGTCAATATGCCCAAGAAAGATTTGCCAATCTCAATAGAAAACCACATTGTCGACGGTATTTTGCTTCTCGTAACCCTTCATGATGAATGTTGATTATCAGATCAGATGGCAATGACTTCTGTTTGGCAAGACAAATTCTTCGAGAATAGATGGCAACAATTTCTATTGGCAAGACAAATTGTTCCACAGCCAGGATAACTCCTCCTCGTCATGGCTTGGTATGGTGACAGTGCACTGTCTTTGACTTATGTGTTGTGTGTTGTGTCTAACTCGTGTTGTGTTTGATGGCAGGTGTTGGAGATTGGCTCCCGGCCAATAAATTTTGCTAAAATAATCATTAAGTATGTAAAAGAAAACCGAGTGCATAAAACTTAACCATATAAACGAAAATTAGCTTTATAATACCATTTTTATTTTGCCAGAAAACTGTCTTTTAATCCACAGGAAATGATCCTTACTTAATATCAAATTTAAACATATTTTACTAGTACAAAGGCCAATTTATCCCAATCAAGGAATCATAGCACTATGTCAAAGGTGTATGGAATAGGAACTTCCACCCTTCCTATACCTCCTCTCTAATGAGGCGAGTTAAAAACTCAACACTACTTCTAGCATATGCAATATCAGTGCTTTGGAACAACACTTTTCGGTGCTACAAGAATAACTCCATTCCTGCAACAAGGAGAAAATTGAATATTTACTATCTGGATACTAACAACTCCAATTTTCATTTCTTTAATGATCATCAAAATATGAATTACAAATACCCCAAAAATTAACTCAAATATTTGCCTTGTAACTCCCATCCTCATATAAATAGCCAAATATTTTAGTATCAAAATAAAACATGATTATAGCAAAAAATAGAATCATATCCATGTTGTCCAAAACATTTTTTCTAAATGTGTCTTTGTTGTCCAAAACATTTTGTCATCATACCGATAAGATCTATCTTAAAAAAAAATAACATTAAAAAGCATTAAAAACCATATTTGTTGTGAGAGGGGTTTTGCCTCTTTTCATTGTTTCCTTCTTTTGAACCATTTTCTTATTTGTCTTGTGCAACAACCTTCAATTAATTGGAACCTTGTGGGTGGATTTCACTGATGATCTGGGAGAAATATCTTTCAGGTGGAGATGAGAGGACATTGATTCAGAGGATTCTTTGGAAGACTTAGAGGGATTAGCCACCCCTTTTCCTTTATCTAATTCTAGCTCGAGGATGGAAATTTTTAATCTCTTGTTTGCATGAGAGGACTGTACTGGTGAGGAAACACAGTTAGCTTGGGCATTTGGATTGAATGGTGGTGGAGGAGGGGGAAATGGTAATGATACTATAGGCCAACCATGATGATGTGCAATAGGCTGATTGAAAATATTTTTCCAGCCATCATTAGGAGGTGGCTCTGGCTGCATAGAAACATGAGGGGGGACACAGATACCAGAGAAATTTTGATGTGTCTAAAAAGGAGGCCTCTTAGGAATAGGTTGCATAATTCCTTGGCCAACTAGATTGAAAAACCCATCTTGGAAAAGATGATTTAGTTCTTGCAGATCAACGCTAAAATGTATTGAAAATTGTGGCCTTCTATAGAATCTTTGCCAATTATTTCCTCTACCTCTGTTTGTGCCTCTGCCATTGTTTTCCTTGCTAAAGAAACTCATCCTGAAGCAATACTCCAATCAGAATATGAAATTTTTTCACAATCCACTCACTACTACTCTACCTAAATAAAATCAAGAAGTTGGCTTTATCATTCACAACAAAAGCATATTCAATCCCTCCATTGATATAACTCACCACATTTCAAATTCAATAACCAATTGCAATTTGAATAGGGATTGATAGGGTCATTGGGAAGATGAGGGGATTTGTAATGAATGAAAAATGGTAGCATGGACGGGAACCAACAAATGAATATTTTTCAAGAAAAATGCAAGGCCCTTTTCCTTATAAAAACAATGTCTTTGTTATCACATAGAGTTGTGGGGGGAATCAAAAGTCATTTTAGTCTTTTTCTTTGGATCTTGTGGTTGTGTCCTTGGTATAGTTTTAGTCATCATGACAAGGAGTGTTATTTTTCATCAGTCACATCCTTCTAATCACCATCATCACTTTGAAATTTTAGTTCCATAAGTTGTGTGAAGTATCTCTAGCTGTTATTTTACATGTTCATGCTGTCAAATCAGTTTGTGGTTTGGTGTTATGAACTTCGTTGCGAACTGGTTGTAGAGGATAGTTGGCAGTTGGACCACTTGTAGGCATCCCTGTGAAAATATGAAGGCATCAACATTCAACTCCAGGTTACCAAGTACTCTATGAAATTTTCCACCTTGCTTTAAGGTCTGGAAATGGATGAGTGGTTGTTTCTCTTTGTGGCGCTGTGAACTGATGATTGGCACTGTGAGCTGTCTTCGATGAGGGTTGGAGGTTAGGCAGCTTATAGGAATCTAAGTGAAAATATGAAATTACCAGCATCAACCTCATAGTCATCAGGTACTCCATGATATTTTTTGTCTTGTTTTTAGGTCAGGAAAGGAGTGTGGCCGCTTGTTTTCTCTTGGTGCTGCGAACTCATTTCCTGTAGCAGACGCATATAACGATTTGGTGATAAATACAAAATGGTGATGTGGTTTTTTCTGAAATTGTTTGTGGAGGATCATGATAATATCATTGACTTGATTTCCAAATTTCATCCTGGCCCAGTTTGTAATTCGAGAGATATAATTAAAACACCAGTGCGCTGCAAACTCTCTGTTTTTCATAGTTGTTGGATATTCGCCTTGTTGGGAAGTTGTCACTTGTCAAGGAGAGTTCAAATGAATTCTCAAATATCAGTTAGATGCTAAGGGACACCTGCACCTAAGTTTTATCTCCATTAAATACCTCATGTAGTGAGTTGGAAACAATTTATTAATGACTTCCAAAAATTTCCTGAAAATTAGCAGTTTGTTGGATTTTTGTCTCTTTGACTGTTTCCACCTATCTCCAAGGCCTAAAATCCAATGAAAGAGATGATATTCGACCTCCTAAGGATATTTTTATGTTATTTTCTATTTAATGAAGTAGGTATATCTTGGATAAGGGTTGGATTCATGAGCCAAGAGAGGTTAAAGAGAGTAGGAGCAGGCAATTTCCATGTGTGTGTTCATTTGTAAGATTGAGGGCATTTCTATCATGTAAATATTCCCGACATTGAATATTCATGAGATTTGTTATATCAGAGTATGTTATCTTTGTTATTCATCTTCATTTCTATCTTTCTTGAATGCATTTTATTTTTTGAGGATCAATGGATGTATTTGATTTATAGATTCTTGAGCAACAAAGGGTTTGTTATGACTGCCTATAACTCATTGTGTTTATTCAAGTAGATTTTTAATCCGTTTTGCAGAGAGGATTTTTGTTTAATGGATGATATGATTTATGTTAACTTATCATTTCTTCCATATGCCATCTTATAATCCATTTTTCTGATATGGTTTTCAATTGCCTTCTAAATTCAGGATGTTTGTGTGACTCCATTGCCCAATGGTATAGCCTACTAATCTGTAGTTTTCTTCCCTCTTCCTTTATTTCTCAATATTGATGATCCACCTATTCAAACCAAAACATATCTTTTACATTTTTATGGGTGTTGAGCTTACACTTTAGCAGTCAAAGTGTGACTTTCAGTGCTAACATTCTTAGCGTTGTTGTCGGGGAGAAAAGTCTGAAACAAGCTTCCTTAGGAGAACGCCACAGATCCAACTACTGATGGTAGACAAGATAAGGACACAAAATTTGAATGTAATAATCTACCTGGTGACTACACATTCAAAGAATCCACTGGAGGAAGGATCATGCTGACTGAAAGATGACCATACGGAAGGGAAAAACCAGGTATCAGTTCATGATATTTCTCTATGAACTCATGTTCTTCTTTATCAACTCTTTCATGTCTTTCCCTTTACATATCAAGAGGATTATCCTTTTTTTGTTTACTCTGATGAACATCAACATTCTTTTATATATCCCTCCTTGGAAGAGGTTGGTCTTCATTCTTCTTGTGTTGTAGATGTTGATCATGTCTTCTCACCTCAGCCTTTTCAAAAGAATGATGTATGTATTCAAGTCCTTCCTGAATCTGATGAACCTTGTAACCATGAGGATGATGAAACTGATTTATCTCCTTATCAGATCTCATCACCTATTACCATCACTGTTGAGCTTTGTAATCAATTTGTTAAACCTCATTTTCAGCCCATATAATTTCAGTCTAGAGTGAGACATAAGATGTTTAAACCTCTCAGGATGCCATCTCACCTCCATCCTTACCCTCCCAACTTTGTTAAGTATCTTCCCCAATTTACTGGAGAGGATCATGTTACAATTGAGAAACATTTGGGAGCCTTTGAGAACTTTGTTGATAATCTAGAAATTATGTATGAAGATGTTGTTATCATATTATTTTTGAAATATTTGGTTCGGGAGGCTACTTTATGGTTTAGAGATATGGAAGTTGGTTCAATTAGTTCATGGAATGATTTTTATTGTGCATTTTTAAAGTATTGGGGTGAGAATAAGTCCCTTGATCAGTACCTCGCTGATTTTAATACTTTGAGGAGAGGGGAAGAATAAGCTCTTGTTGTCTTCAACATAAGGTTTTAAAGAGTTTATCATAACATGTCATTGGAGATCTGACCTTTCCAGGCCGCTTCCATGGTGTAGTATTTAATGGCTCAACATTCAGATCTTGTCCTTCTCTTGAGAGAAAGAAAATCTTCATCTTTAAGAAGGTTGTTTGAAGATGCAAAGGAAGTCAAGGAAAACATTCAGGCTTGCAAGAAGATTCGATATCAAGCATACTTTGAAAATATGCATGCACCTGAACAACCACAAGAATGTAAGTATGAATAAAATTTGGGATAACATTTGATAGTTTCTTCAAAGTTTTCAAATTTTTCCATGGATTGGGATGTTCATCATGCTTATTATTGTTTTCAAAATCAGTTTGAGCATGCAGTAGTGGATGATTGCATAGATAACTATATGTTTTTAGTTGATCATAGTCAGAATGCTTTAAGTCCTGCTATGCAATTATCATATGATCATGTTTTCGAAGAGGAAACTGCCATTGTTGATGATCAATAGTTGCTCGTGAAAGCACAGGGAGGTCATCTCTTTCTTAGCAAATGGAAATTTATGCAATGTAAATCATCTTTTCTCAATCAATAGTTTTATGACTATGGTTTTGAGGATCCCGTAACAACCTTGTTGGAGTCATAACTTTCAGATTCTCTGACAATTTCATATTTCATTATCTCACCAACACTCGTAGGTGAGCATGATTCTCTGAAGGAGTTTCAATCACTACTATCATATTTATGGTATTCTCTATTGATTAGTGGAAGAGATGAGATCATTTCAATCCTAAAGTTATTTGAATGTTTATTGTGGAATTTTTCATTTACTCGAGCAAGTTGTTGAGTTGGTTAGAGATATGGTAGCGTAGGGAATAAGCTCGCTTCCCGATCATTTGCTTTTATTGAAATTGCATAGTGTGATTAGATTTACAACAGGTTTATAATTTAGTTTGCTTGCATAAGTGGAAGATTTTGGCAGTATTACAGAGGTTGGTTGTACAGATGACTCTATAGCCCAATGATAAGGCCATTGGAACTACATGTTCTTAGTAGCTCACAGGGAGCATGCCATCCCCTATGGAGCCAGATGTTATGACATAGAGTTGTGGGGGGGATCAAAAGTCATTTTAGTCTTTTTCTTTGGATCTTGTGGTTGTTTCCTTGGTCAAGTTTTATTCATCATGACAAGGAGTGTTAATTTTCATCAGTCACATCCTTCTAATCACTGTCATCACCTTGAAATTTCAGTTCCATAAGTTGTGTGAAGTATCTCTAGCTGTTATTTTACGCGTTCATGATGTCAAATCAGTTTGTGGTTTGGCGCTGCGAACTGGTTGCAGAGAATAGTTGGCGGTTAGACCACTTGTAGGCGTCCCTATGTAAAGGTATCAATAGTCAGCTCTAGCTTACTAGGTACTCTATAAAATTTGTTGGATCATGTTGTCATTGATGCCAATGGTTTGTCATTGATGTCGATGGTTTGATTACTTGGGAGATTGTTGGATCATATGTCATTGATGTAAATGGTTTGGTTTGATTAATGTCATTGGTTGATGTCAA
>CBVK0100240345.1:0-13555 GCA_900067695.1 Picea abies | reverse complement strand
CGAGATCTACACTCTTTCCCTACACGACGCTCTTCCGATCTCACCCATCTAGATCGACGATTGGATTTTCTTTGATCTTGACGGCCAGGATAATTTCCTTGAGAAAACTCAGCCACTCGCTACTCAATAGGTGCTTTCCCTTTCTTTATGACCCTACTTCCATATGATCGCGGGCTGTGATCATGCGCCTAATTCCCAAGCATTTCAGGATTTTGTGTTTCATGAGTTCGCATTGTATTTCCATGCTGAAATCTCCAAGTTGTGAAATCATGATCGCTTAGATCGAGTAACATGTGTATCTTTGCATTGAACATCCCAGATCATTTCCGTGCTTTGGTACCTCGTACCATCGACACTTCTCACCTCATCCTTCCTAAAAATACTTTCTCTATGGATCCTGCACCATGTGTCCTTCTGAAATAGACAACCCAGATCATTTCGTGACCTCGCATTTCACGAGTGCTCATGACTCTTTCCTTTGAATTCTCCATTCTGCGAGTTAAGGAAATGTTACTCTTACACAACGTGTCCTTCCTAAGATCAATGACTATGATTGGCCTCACGATTTTCAGAACTTTTTCTAACACTATACTCCGTGTAACTCTATGATCCTAATCGCCCATTGGTCGTCGATCTGATCTTCCTGGTGGATCTCCACCATTGAAAGTTAATCTTGTTCACTCGCTTGATTTGATTCCATATCAGACCACTCTAAGTGATGTGCTTGTGCTTATGGTTGTGGCATCTTCAAACAATTACTTGGATGACTGGATGAGGGCTAGGGAATGCAAAAGGATCAGTGATAGAGACAAGGAGAGAGAAGAGATCGACCTCAGAGAAAACAAAAAGGTTTAGGAATGACACCTCTCAGACAAACAAAATAAGAAAACTATAAACCGAAATAAAAAACCTTATGATTGGGTCTGCAAAAGGAGGAGAGACAGGAAAAAATACAGACTTAGGAAGAAACCACAAACCCCTAAGCCTTTGACAATTTTATGTGATAACATTTGGCTCCACAGGGGATGGCATGCTCACTACGCGATTCCAAGAACAAGTAGTTCTAGTGCCTTAGCTTTGGGTTATGGATTCTCCTATAACCCAAAAAAATAAACATAAAACAAGAATGGTTTTTAAAATGGTAGGAAGCCAACTCTGGCTTTAAACAAAAAAAAAAATCAGGAAGTGCCCATTTACATGGCTGCCAAAAACTGTGTTACCCTCCAAATTTTGCAAACTGTAAGTATTATTTGAAAGTGTCTCGGAAATTTTGAAGGGTCCAATCCAAAGGGATTCAAATTTACCATGCTTTCCCTTGTCCTGTCTGGGTGCATCCCATTTGAGTACTAGATATCCCAACTGGAAATCATTTTCTCTACTCTTCTTGTCAAACAACTGCTTGATCTTCTGTTGATGGTCATGTGCCCTATCCAACAAATTTTCTTTGGTTTCTTGCACTTCTGCTAGTTGTGACATTCTCCTGACCGTGTCATCAGGTTCTCCCTGGTAGTCTTGGAAGAATTTTTCCACTGGAAAGGCAAGTTGAGAAGGAAAAATGGCCTCAACTCCATACACAAGATGAAAAGGAGAGGCGCCAAGAGACCTCTTTGTTTTCACTCTATTAGCCCATACAGAAAACTTGAGATTTGAATCCCGTGCTTTCTTGTTGTCCTCTAGCAATCTTTTGATGATCTTTATCAGGATGTTGTTAGAGGACTCTGCTAACCCATTGCCTTGGGGATAATAGGGGGTAGAGTGAATCAATGAAATTTCGAATTGCTCACAAAACTTGATCAATGTTTCAGCCTTGAAGGATGCACCATTGTCAGCGATGATTCTATTCGGACAACCAAACCTTGCCATAATATTTTAAAGAAAACCAATAACTACCTTGTGTGAGGAACTCCTTGTGGGGATAGATTCTATCCATTTGGTGAAATAATCTGTTGCAGTTAAGATCCACTTGTGTTGACCACTTGAAGGAGGGTGAATCTCCCCAATAAATTCCAAGCCCCACTGTCGAAAAGGTATTGAAGTTGCTATAGGCTTCAATGGAAGAGACATGAATTGTTGCTTACCGGAGAATTTATGACATTTGATGCAAGCCCTTATTTTTGCACATACATCAGTGAATAGAGTAGGCCAAAAGTACCCAGCCCTAAGAATATTGTAGGATGTGGTTCTCCAGGAATGGTGTCCCCCACACAGGTTGTCATTAAAATCAAACATAATCATTTGGGCCTCTTGTGGGTCTAAACATCTCAGTAGAAAACCCAGAGGGTGTTTCCCGTACAAGACCTAGTCAATAAGGAAATATCTAATTTCTTTGAGCTTTAAATCTCTTGCCTTCTCTTCCCCATCCCATCTTGAGGTCGCAACATTTGCATAAAATACATGATATCTTTGTACCAAGCACATTCTGCCAATGGAGGGTTGTCTTGAGGGACTTTATCAAACACTTTAGCCTGCTGATTTTCTAAGCAAGTGTTGATGAAGTTAACCTTCAAATCTTTACAATTAGACTCATCCAATAGCTTGGATAAACCTTGGCCTTTAAATATATTGGTGGGTTTTGTTTCCAGATCAAATTCAAGGATTCTGGCAATCCACTTGCTCCTTCTCCCGTCTATGTCAGGTTGAATGAGAATGTCCTTCACAGAAGATGAAGGAACATATGCAATGATTTTTAAATGAAGAACATAGACTCTAAAATATTTTAAGAGATTTCACCATGGCATAGTCCTACATATCCATGATGTCATATCTAACCTCTGCGTCTCTTAGAGCTCTGCTGAAAAAGGAAATAGGTTGATCCAGCCTTGCATCATTCTTTTGTAGTAAAACAATGGCCATTGTATCAAATGAAGCAAAGAAAAAGATCAGAAAATCCTTGGAATAATCAGGACTGACTAGAGCAGGCTCTTCATTTAGTGCATTTTTTATTTGATTGAAGGATTCTCTAGATTCGACAGTCCATTTTACTTTGTTCCCCTTCCTGAGCATGGATGTGATATGATTCACCAATTCAACAAAATTTGAAACAAGCCTTCTCAGAAAATTGATTTTGCCCGGGAAGGACTGAACATCCTTCTTAGATCTAGAAAGCAACAAGGTTTGAATATCTTCCACCCTTATTGAATCAATCCTGACCCCCTTAGATGATACAATGTGTCCCAACAATTTTCCTTCCTGCATGGAAAATAAAGACTTCTTGGGATTTAGGGAGAGACCAAACCTTCAGCATTTTGAGAAGACCTTTCTCAAATGTTGACAATGTTCTTTATCAGATTTGGAGAAGACTGTTATGTCATCCAGATAGATGACCACAAATTTGTCTCTTTCTCCAATGAAGGCGATGTCCATGGCTCATTGGAAGGTTTCTCTTGTGTTCATCAATCCAAAGGGCATTTTGGAAAAAATGAATGTTCCCCAAGGAGTGGTGAGGGTTTTCTTTTCTTTGTCTTCAGGCAAGACAAAGATCTGATTGTAGCCAAGAAATCCATCAATCATGGAGATCTTGGATGCGCTTGTCACCCTTTGCAACATGTGTTCCATCTTTGGCAAAGGGTAATTTTCCTTCTTAGAGATTTTGTTCAGATTCTTGAAATCAACACAGAGTTTAATTTCTTCGATCTTTTTCCTTACCGAAACCAATTTGGACACCCATTCAGAGTATCTCAAAGGGACAATGATTTTGGCATCCAACAACTTATTTACCTCCCTTTCCATAATAGGCAGCAACATAGGATTTATTTATATTAATTTATTCCTAAATGGTTTGGTTTCCTCTTTCAATGGGATATTATGCTCAATGACAGTTGTGTTGTATTTCATGAGGTCTTCATAGGTCCAGGAAAACACATCAGCAAATTATTTTAATATCTCAGTATACTCATCTCTCTACTCCCTTGACAGGTTGCTTAACAACTTGACGAACTTTGGATCCTCCTATGTACCAATATTGCATTCAACTACATTAGCATCCTCAATTGGGCCTTTAAACTTTATTGCCACATCATTCCCAATATTGAATTCAGCTACATCAGCATCCTCAGTTGGGCCTTTAAACTTTATTGCGACATTGTTCCCATAGAACAATATTTATAATGGAACTAGTCCTTTGGGAATGTGGTTGCTAGGAAGTTGAACAATATGGTGATTAGCAATTCTATTTAGAAATACATCAGCATGAGGGTCACCTTCGGGATCATGATCCTAATCAATGTGTAATGCAGAGAACTCACCAACACATTCAAGAAATTGTATGATCTCTAGATCGTCCTCGAACACCTTCCAATACTTGATATTGTCAGGTATAGAGGGCATATATCTTACCTCAACATCATACCTGAGTTTAGGTGGCAGAGGGACTCTTAAATTGCTTGTTGATATAGCCAAAGAGTCAGCCATGACATTCTCTTCTCTTGAAACAAATGAAATGTTGAAAGCCGAGAAAAAACTGTCAACCAGATCCCACAATTCATTTCTATATGATCTCAGTCGAGGGTGTTTGGCCTGATAAATATTTATGATCTACTGGAAAATCAACTCAGCATCCCCAAACATTGATATATATTTAATTCCCATGTCCTTTGCAGCCCTCAAACCCAAAATAAGAGCTTCGCATTCTGCCACATTATTGGTAGTTTCAAATTCTAAATTGAATGACAGAGATACAATTTATTGAATAGGAGAAACAAGGACCACTCTAGCTCCAGCACCTTCTCTAGAAGAGGCTCCGTCGAAGAACATTTTCCACAGAGAGGTAATCGGAGGAGAATATTCACAGAGGGTAAGGGACTTCTTTCTGATTTCAAGAGAAGATTCGGGAGCATCAGTGAGTTGTAACAAGATGGATCCCAAATCAACATCAAGGGAAAAAATAGGATGATTGGTGGGGTCTGCTTCATCACTAATTATATAGGCCAACTGAGCTTCTCTATACAATCTTCTATGTTACCCCCCAAATACAGGAATGGTAGCATATGTGAGGTCCATCTGCAATGTTCCTCCAAGCCTTTTTATCCAAGATCTTGAAAAAAGCATGCCAAACTTGGGATGAACATCAAGTACCATGATATCCATGACCACACTTTTCATGGGCAACTGGAACAAGGTCACAACCAGATATTTGATGACCCCAAGACATTTCACTTTCCTGGAATCAAAGGAATACAAGTCATGGTATGATTTTGTGATTTCTAGTCCTAGTTCTTCCATGATAGTTTTGGGCATGAGATTATGAGAGGCCCCTGAATCCATCAAACAATCATGCAGTACCTTATCCTATATGGTCAGTGAAGTATAGAAGGGAGGGGATGAATCATCTCTATCTTCTACCATAGGACCTAAGATGACTGTTGGATTTTCATCTTGGATATTTACTGATTCTGAGGGATGGAAAGATGGCTCAGACTACAACAACTTAGAGAGGGAGTTTTTGAAATCTTCATCCTTGAATAGCTCTGAAAGGGGCACAAGTATCCTAATTTTTTGAATTTTGTGCTCAAAGATAAAGGAGGAAGGGGGTTTCATAATTTCTCCCACTTTTGGGACAGGACTTTTGGGTACTGGTGAGGGATTTTAGGATTTATTTTCCTTGTTGTTGTTTGTTGCATATTTAGCAAACTTCTCTGCTCTGGAAGGCTGATTAGGGGCATCAGACTTCCCTTCTTTCTTCTTAGACCTAAGTTTGTATTTGTTTGGGTTGTTTCTAGCCTTATCCCCATTTCTTAGCTCGTTTAATTGGATTATCTCCTATGGATTATCTCATGCCATAGGGATGATAGGTGGAGGAGAACTAGGGGGGAAAGGGGTTTGAACAAGGGAGACTATAACTAAGCTTCTAGGAGGAAAGGGAAACAACATAGGATTTGGAGAAAAGGATATAAGGCTAGAGGGAATAGAGGTTTCCCTTTCTTCAAAATCTGTAACTCTAACAGGAGGTGGAGTAATAAATCCTACAGTGGGAAAATATTCTGAGGTCTGGGGTCTAGACCAAGGTACAACCTCAGGGGAAATAGGAGTGACAAATATTTTTCCTTCCAATCCAAAACCGGGAGGCGAAAACTCAACAGGAACACTCCCAAACTTTAAACTTCGGGAAACTCCAATAGACGGTATAATGAGAAAAAAAGAAGCAGATATCGGAGTTTCTATAAGTGGATAATGAAAATCATCAGAAATGCCTGGTTCAACAATAGAACTACTTTCTCGAAGGGCCCTTCCCTTTCTGATAATTTTCTTTGGGTCAGCTTCAGGTGTTTCTAGAGGCATTTGTGGCATAGACCTCGTGTGTTTTCCACTAGAAGCCACAAATGAAATAGTGGAGTCTCCAATGGATTCCCATCAATGGAGTCTCCAGGAACACAACTTCAATCTTGATGTACTAAGTTCTGATGCACCTTCATAACAAGTAAGTCTTGTCGTTCAATCCCAGGGAAAATTTTCGATCTGTCCCCGACAACGACGCTAGAAATGTTAGCACTAGAAGTCACCTCTGGATTACAGCAGCGGTAAGCCCAATACCCATAAGAGTTTTATTTCACGGGTTGGTTTTTAAAGAGGTAAAATGGGCGCAGACTCAAGAAAATATCACTTTAACTCATAAATCCAGACCAAAAAATGCATGAGCAAGTGAAGTCTTGATTTAGCTTCAGTCAATAAGTTGTAGTAAAGGGTGATTAGGAGGAATAACTGGTGAGGAAATGTAGAGGACTACTATGGACATCAGGTCTTCTAGTAGCCTAAGGAGGAAAAGCTTCGAATGAAAGATCTTCTTGAACCCAGAACTTCAGGAAACTGAAAATTTCATAACAATATTGCAATCAAACATACATTAAGATACATTCACGACAACTCGATTGGATCACCCATGCCCAAGTCTTCAAAATCAGAAGAAAAAGAGATGATAGGAAAGTTAACAGTCATTAAACAAGTCTCAAATGGAAACGCATAACCAGAGAACCAGAGGCTTCATTAAAACTTTACAATATGGGAGCTTCACTCAACCATCGACCCTAACAAAATATCAAAACTAAGTATTTATACTCAGAACAACTTTCCATCACCAGGAGTGTGACCTAGATACTGCAATCAAAGATTTTCATCTGTGTCTCTTCTGCCAATCTACACCTACATTCTTCTGTAAGAGGCGAACTTAAATTAGTATGGGCTTTGCAGGAGAAATCGTTGACAAGAGAAATTTGGGCTGACAGTCTACTCCCATGGCCATTTCTTCCATGCTTTCCATTTATGGGGTGAGACAAGGTTTCAACAAACTCCCCCATTTTCATTAAATAATTTCATTGGGATCGAGATAGATCCTAACACCCATGAATGTTCCATGAGACATTCACGACTCTTCCAAGACAAGCCTGATGCCTCGAAACCACGTAGATCTTCTGTTGAGACAAATATGGGCACTTTAGTCCCTTGGTGCAACTCCTATCCATCACTCCACGTGACCTCGGGCCATGACCTTATGCATATCCCATATGAAATTTCAGGGTCTCGCATTTCAGGAGTTTTCAATCCCCTTGATTTCAAATATCTCAATGTTCGATCCCGCAAAATGACCCATCTAGATCGACAATTGGATTATCTTTGATCTTGAAGGCCAAGATCATTTCCTTGAGAAAAATCAACCACCCATTGATCGATAGGCACTTTCCCTTTCTTTATGACCCTGCCTTCATATGACAGCGGGTTGTGATTGTGGGCCTAATTCCCAGACATTTTTGGATTTCGTGTTTCGTGAGTTCGCACTGTATTTCCATGCTGAAATATCTAAGTTGTGAAATCGTGATAGCTCAGATCGGGTGACACATGTCTCTTTGCATCGGACGACCCAGATCATTTTAGTACTTCGGGACCTCAACCCATCGACACTTCTCACCTTAGCCTTCTCGAAAAGACTTTCTTCATGGATCCTGCACCACGTGTCCTTCTGAAATAGATGGCCTAGATCATTTCATGACCTCACATTTCGCGAGTGCTCATGACTTTTCCCTTTGACTTCTCCATTCTGTGGGTCAATGAAATGCTAGTCTTACGCAATGTGTCCTTCCCAAGCTCAATATCTAGGATTGGACTCGTGATTTTTAGAACTTTATCTGATGCTATACTTTATGTAACTCTATGATCTTGATCGGTCATTGTTCATCGATCCAATCTGTCTGGTGGATGTCCACCGTTGAAATTTGATCTTGTTCACTCACTTGATTTGAGTCCATATCAGACCGCTCTAAGTCTTGCGCTTGTTCTTATGGCTAAGGCCTCTACAAACAAGTACTTGGATGAATGGCTGAGGGCTAGGGAATGAAAAGGGAACAGTGAAAGAGAGAAGGAGAGAGAACTGATCAACCTCAGAGAAAAAAGAAAGGTTTAAGACCGACACCTCTCAGGCAGACAAAAGAAGAAAACTATAAGCCGAAAGAAAAAACCTTACAATTGGGTCTGCAAAAGGAGGAGAGACAAGAAAAAATGCATACTTAAGAAGAAACCACAAACCCCTAAGGCTTTGACAAGTTTATGTGATAACAGGTCCATTACCCAAACCTTTGTGCTACCGAAATTCGCTATCGGACTTTCTCCAAGGGTTGACATCAATCTACAATATCACTCTCCAATGGTTGACATAAATGACAACCAACAATCCATACCAACTATCCATCAACCTAAGCCAACTGTCTGACACCTTTAACCACTAAATCATACCATAAACCCTAATTAAAGTCTACATATTATATCTACTTCTTCTCTTCTTAACTTACTCTCAATTTGTTGTGTATGTAGAATATATCCATATTTAATATATAAACGATTACAAAAACAATTTGCAATATAAAGACATATAATGAATAAATTACCAAGGGACGATATTCATGCCCGCCTTCAAGGTGTCCATACTCTCTATGATGTTTTTTTGTTTTTTTTAAGTAAAAGTCTTCTTATATTATAGCCCCTACATATTTTACAAGGGAAATAACATTTTCCATCACCCAAAGCCTCGACCAATGCAAATCTCAAGTCTCGTTCTTTTCCTCCTGGAGGAATGTTATGTGACATTTTTCCTTACCAAACTATCAATGATTATTATCTTCAAAAATCAACCTCATTAGTTTAACTATTTGTAATTTAATTAACAAAATACAAAAAAATTGTATTATGACCTAAAAATATCCCTTATAACCTCTACAAATCGTCACTAGTATAGAAACAACAACGAACGTCTTTAATATTTCAAAAAAATTTAATTATATATCACGTTTTCATCAAAAATATGACAAATGTTAACTAGAGAGACGTTGCTTAACAGAAAAAACTATTGACTTCATCAAACGTCGATACATAATCATTGACCTTGTCAACCATCATATATTCAACTCTCATTGACCTAGTCAATCGTCGGATATTCAACAAAAAAGTATGTTTGATCGGATAGTTGAAAAATGTTAGGGATTTGTTTTTAAAAATAAAAAAAATGAAAATAAAATCCAATAGTATGGTCTATTTTATCTGTACTGTCAGAGTACGATGTTAGTTTTTCTTCCCATATGTAGTAGTGCGATCTGTCTTGACACACAACATGATTTCCTATTAACATGTCATCAACTACATAGATATCCTCCACTCATGTGTTCCACTTGTCCACTTCTCATTGGTTTGCTTATGTGGTCATGATATCACCGTCACATCATACGCATGTGCTCCATTCACTTGCAAACCACAAGGCTCAGAACCTTGTCCCAAGAACCATTCCCTATTGTGTATCGGGTTATCATAACTTCACGAGGGAATGATCTTGGAAAACTTTCAGGGGTCTAGGGGCATGATATGGGCTCACCATCCTACCAGCCCACTGGCTATCAGGACCATTAGCCAAAATTTTATATTGCACGCGGCTCTACAGGGTTCTGTGACCCTTCCATGCTTTGTGCACAATTAACCAAGGGTGTATATTTGTTTATAAACCACTCTATAAAAAAATTCCCCATGCATGTGGGATAGAGAAATAACACCCCTCAAAAATAGATAATGGGAAACCCACACAAAAACTTGATCGATGGTGGAGATCAACGCGAGGATGAGATCAACACTGGTCAATCACTGGTTTTCTTGCTTGGCATAACTATTGATCTAATGCCAAATCAAGAATTTGATGGATGGATAGAAAATTAGGGATGTGGAGGTCAACTTGGATCCAATTTATAGGGTTTAAAGACAATGTTTAAACAAAAAAAACTCCCTCCTCCAATGTTATTCAATAAAAAATAATTGACTTCACTTCTAGAACTTATGTCCTAGCATGTAGCAGACCCCTTAAAGGCCCGATGTTGTAACCAACAAATCTGATACCACTCTATGATGCACCCAGATCAAAAAATAAAAAAATTATTTGCTCAATGCTTTAATTAGATTTCACACCCACTGCCTGGGTACTTCTAAATTCATCCTCTTGGGATGATCCGGATTATTTTCGGCACGAAATGAGAGCAGAGATATAACAAATAAATGCACAGAGATATCGTAGATGTCCAATAATATAACAAAAATGTATCAGAGATGAAACCATCAACACATATATACAGTAATACATGATTTCTATTAATAAAAGAAATGTACAGAGACTATAAAAATACAGAGTGAAAGACTCGCTAGAATGGTGGCAACTTATCTCTGAGAAGAGATGTGACAGCTACTCGCATTCGCAAGAAGATGATTATAATGAGGCTCTGAAGGAATGTTTACAATAAATAGGAATTCCAAAATCCCTATACATCCAAAAACCTAACCATAGGAGATGAAGCGCCAAAAGTCATGTGGGCCCCGTTTGGGTAAGTTAGTACATCAACTTCCCGAGGTTTTAACTTTTTCATACGATCTTCGTTTTAGGCGTATGATAGCCTGTTGGAAAGGTATCATCCAGGAGATTAATTTTGGGGGATAAATCATGCATTTAAATATTATTGATAAGATATATCCCCAAAAAAACTTCATTTAGGTCGTCAAAATGGCCCCGAAAGTTAAAACTGTTAAAAATAGTAAATTGCCAAAATTGCCAGAAAACTATTTTGAGCCAGTTGGAAAAGGTGGGTGGCCACCGATATCCATATGGATGAATCCTCCCTCCTTAGGAAGTAATGGTATCCATTTCATTAAGTTCTCGGGGGAGAGGAAAAAGCATTTGTTGAATCTGAATCTTGGTGAGTTGCTTACCTTGTTGGAGACGTCGCGCTGCTCGGTTTGTGAAAGGATATCACAAGCATGTGGCTGGAAGGGTTGGACCTTTTTAACCATTATGGATGCATGAAATTTCTTTTGTGTAGAAGGAATCTTTACACTTTGCTAAAATATTGTCGACCTGCTTATGTTGGATAAAAGGTGCTTGGGCCGAGGCTGTAGTGGTTGCAATACCCTTTTGTTCATCTTGTGAACAGATTGTGAAGAAGTTGAATTTTATAGTATGAGATACTACCTTGCGACACTTTTTAGGTGGAATAGTATTCAAAAATACCTCTGGTATTATGTAGATATGACCCCCCAAAGTAATAATGACACTGCGGGGTCGAGACTCATAAACAGCATGGCGCTTCCACATATATGGTTGGACCAAGAGAACATCACAGACATCCAGTGGGGAAACATCACATAATACCTCATCCTTGAAGGGATGGAAGTCATATGACAATCAACACTGTTGGTTGACACGAAGATCTCATCCTTGGCAAAGCCACCCGATGTTGTATGGCTGCAGGTGTGGTGTTGTCGACAATCCCAACTATTTGACGACCTCTGTTGAGATGAGGTTCTTATAGATTTCGCTATCAACAATAAAATGCAACGGGGTCCCCTTCAACCACATCTATGAATGAAAAAGGAGCTCCCCCTCTTCAAGATCTATTGGTTCTTCCAGTTGAATTGTTGTGGTCGCAACAATAGCAGTGGGGTCTGTGTCGATGATCTGTCTTTTACCAGTATTTTCAGAATCAGATTTTGAATCAGGGTTCGGCTCCTTGTCTTTGATATCATCCACCAATTACTGTTTTGAGATAAATTCATCAGTTTTGTGCCAGGGGATTTTTTGGAAATCATAGCATTTTCCGGTGTCCTTCTTTGTCTTCCTGTGACCCTTCTTTTCATGTGGATTGGACTGGTTTTTAGGAGACTGTTTGTTAGGGCCATCTTTATCATACTTTTGTTTTTGCAAATTTGCAAACCCAAACTCCCGTTTGTTCTGGTGCTTAAATTTTTGCTCAATTTTAACAACATATCGATACCGAGTGATGAGATGTCCAGAAAATCCATCTCAGTTTGGATGTATCTGTGTAGAGCCCCATGATATTTCAGAACCAAATGTCATTCAGAGTCTTTGATACCCATCTTGGTGCGCAAGGTATGGATGGTATTGGTGAACTCTGGAACTTCTTGGCCCCTCTCTTGCCGCAGTGTGTTCCATCTCATGTACTAGTCCTCATAGTTGCCAATAGGGTAATACTATTCCTTTACTGCGTCCACAAAAAATCCCAAGTGGGCTCGGCCGGGGCCCCATATATTCTAGACTCCTCTATGGAACTTTTCTCCCAGTAAGTTTCCCACCAATGTTTGACATGGGGTATATATTTAAGGAGTTTGAAGGTGATATTTTCCCCGTCGGAAAAAAAGTGAACAGAGAAATAACCATCTAGCAGATTTAACCATTTGTCTAGGGCATCTGCATCTATCTCACCTTCAAATATGGGAATATCAAAATTAACCTGTACCTTAAAAGGAGAGGTGCCTCCAAAGTGGTCGTTTGATGAATATGCGCCTATTTCTATTAGTAGGAATTGAATGATGTGGGAAAAAATCTCCATCATTTTTTCCCTCTGTCGCATGAGATCTTGCTCAAGAAATAGACTGATTGGATCGTCTACTCCGTTGTTTTTATTTTCTTCCGCCATTGAGGGTTTTTTGGGTGTGTGAGAGCGATTTTCCTCAAGAGAGACAAGCTCGAGACCCAACTTTCTATACTCAGACCTCATCAGGGACATGCACTGAAAAATGATCAAGAGCATCCTGCTCTGATACCACTGATCCGGATTATTTTCGGCACGAAATGAGAGCAGAGATATAATAAAGAAATGCACAAATATATCGCACATATTCAATAATATAACAGAAATGTATCAAATATGCAACCATCAACAAAGATATATAGTAATACACAATTTCTATTAATAAAAGAAATGTATAGAGACTGTAAAAATATAGAGTGAAAGACTCGCTAAAATGGTGGCAGCTTATCTCTAAGAAGAGATGTGACAGCTACTCGCATTCGCAAGAAGATGATTACAATGAAGTTATGATGGTATTTTTAAAATAAACAGGAATGAAAAAATCCCTAGATGTTAAGAACCAAATATCAATATAGCATAGATAAACTTCAGAAAAAGTACTCAACGCCTTGAAAAAGAGATAATTTCATATAATAAGCCTCTTCGAGGGGGAAACCTTCTTTTACCCCACTTAAATGTTCAAGTACAAGATGATTCCAAATGAAAATGTCTCCTTG
>CBVK0100240344.1:0-13555 GCA_900067695.1 Picea abies | reverse complement strand
CCCTCTCAGTATCAACAGGTTTTGTTAGTTATGGATGCATTTATTGTAAATTGTCGAATTTAGAGGTGGTTCGACCCTCATGTGGTAGAGCACTTGGGTTGTAAACCTATAAATACTACTAGGATGATCATTAGATTTTTAAGAAAGAAGAATAGCCATCAGATTGGAGATAAACTCGTTGTACTCTATTTTTTTTTTCACATTGCCAGAATGGTGCCATAACTACGTTTTTGAATTTCATGGTGAATTTGGCCTGCTGAAGTTCATGGTGTGCTTTTAGAGGGTAGCCACGACTTGCTGGGGGGGCCACCAATAGTTTGGTGATTATCAATGTGTTGTTTATACATTTCATAATTTAAATTGTCTTTTATTTCTTGTACATGCATGTTTTATGTTTTAATTAGCTAGCTGTGATTTAATTGTTTTATTGTTTTGTAGGTTAGTGTGATGAGTTATGTTAGCATGAATTAGTTTTGTAGGCTAAGAATAGACTTGCAAGTCTCTACACTAACCCCATATGCATCTAGATATCAGATTACAATTTGATTTATGATCTTACAATCAAGTTTAAAACAGAGTTGTTTTTAGAATAACACAGAGCTCTATTTGGGTTTCATTTGACAGGGATCTTTGATGGATGGATAGATTTAATTTCTTAATCATAGTTTGCTTGTCTCGATTTTAGATAGAATTCATTTGTTTAGTTGTTGGTTAATTGTCAATTTCCTTCTTAATAAGCATAGTTTAATTTCTGTTTTTAATTCATTTTCTTATCATAGTTTGAATGGTTCAAATAGACATAGGATAGTTTTATTTCACGCAATTTCCTTTCTTAGAATTAAAAGCGGAATTGAATTTCTTAGTCAATGAATGAATCTAGTTTGCTTACATAGTGTAGAATTGGAATAATAACCTCGTTATGTTGTTGATGGTTCATACATGAATATGCAGGGTATGTGAAGTCAGGCAGAGCAAGTATTGGGGTTGTACACATAACATCTTTCAATTCTTGGAAGGTTTGATCTGCTACTACATTCCAACTAAAATCATTTTTCTTAAGGTAGTGACAGGAGAAACAAATTTTCAATAGTTTTGGACAAACTTTCTATGGAAATCTATTAAACTAAGGAAAGCACGTAAACTTTTAAGAGTCATAGGATGAGGCTAATCCTTCACTACTTAAATTTTATTTGGGTCTACTTATATATCATCCTTACTAAAAATATGGCCCAAATATTTGACTTCAAAGACACCAAAGGAACATTTGGACCTCTAGATAAAGAGTTAATGACGAGAAAGTAGTTGTAAGACCCGATCTACATGGGAAACATGGGCCTACCAAGTTTTGTTGTAGATTAGGATGTCATAAAAAAACACAAGGACAAAATGACATAGAAAGGGTTCAAAGATTTTATTCATGAGACATTGGAAGGTAGTTGGTGCATTACAAGGGCCAAAGTACATCACCAAGAACTCATAATAGCCTTTGTTTATGCCAAAAGTAGTTTTGGGAATATCAACCTCATTCATATGAATTTCATGATAGACTAAATGGAGATCAAGTTTGGTAAAGAATTATCACTTTAAGTTCATACAAAATATCATCAATAACTAGAATGGGAAACTTGTCCTTGATGGTGATTATGTTAAGAGCACGAATATCAAGGTGCATGCACCAAGTGCCTTCTTTTTTTAGTACTGTCACAACAAGGGAGGAATAAGGAATAGTACTAGGGAACATGAGAACTTGAGCTAACAATTCTTGAACAATATTCAATTTCATTTTTATAAGCAAATGGGTGCCAATACGAGTGAACATTGGGTGGGAGGCTACTAGGTATGAGTGGAATATAATAATCATGTGCAACACAGGAGGGTAGGAGGCCTTGGGGGTTTCAAAACTGATTGGTGTTTGGATAAGATGAATTATATGTCATAATTAATGGGTTGGGAAGACGTATCAAAGGATAAAATAACATGGAATTGGACGATAATTCCATAATGGCCCCTTTTAAGGAGATTTTCCATACAGTGTGAGTTGATGATCTCAAGAGAACCTGTTGTTATTCCTTAGAAAGTGTAGTGATTCACAGCCTATTGGAAACTCATGTATAACTCTATGAAATCCATAGTGATGGGAGCCAGTGTGTAAAAATATTCAACACTCAAAAAAATATCCCAACCACCCATTTCAATGGAAAACGCGTGGGATTTCAAAGAACAATCACCAATTTGAAGGAACACATTTTCAAAACAATCGCCACATTTCATGGAACCTCCATTAGCAATCACGATCTAAAATTTGTTCAATGCATAGATATAGAAATGTTTCCCTTGAGAAACCCATTTGTGAATAAAGTTACAGGTGCTACCACTATGAATTAGGATAATGAATTTATGATTCTTGATGTAGCCAATTAATTTAAGGGTTTGGGGAGAGAAAGTACCATTCATGGCATTTAAGGAGTGTTGGAGATGCTTCACACACCTATGATTTATTTTTCCTAAGTTTTTCCCTATGTTTATTAGTCATTACTTAGTCTCCTATATTTTAGTGACAATAATCTCTTCAGTTCACACCAGTTTGAATAGTTGAGTGGAGTCTAGATGCCACATTGGTATTATCACCATGCAACATTGGGATCATCACCAACTAATATGCATTGTCCTTGGGATCATCATGAGATTAGCGAATTACTCATGATTCCCTAATAAACTCCTCACTTCACTCTGTTTCAGTCAGTTAACTGAAGATTGATAGACTAGTTAGCTTAGCTAGGTGGCAGTTCACTCTCGTAACTTCTCGAGAGACTAGACTAGGTGGCAGTTTACTCCCGTAACTACTGGTGTGTTTCCATATCACTCTATACCACCACTATGGTGCATTGGATTATTCTCCAATGCACATTAGTTGAGTTATACATAGTATATCATGTGTAAATTATCATTCATTCATATGGTTACTGAGAATTCTTCCATTCCTTTTCTCCTGCTTCTCTTTTCTCATATTTTCTCTGCAACTGTGTATGTCAATTCCCAACTAGATATATTCTTTACATGTTAAACAGATTTATATGGTATTAGAGCCAACAGTCTGCTAGGGAAAAGACACACCAAATTATTTTTGTAGGTACCAAAGATTGAAGACAACAGAAAAATGGAATTTCCAAAATAATTCATCCTTACACCGTACAATTTCTCTGCATGGAAGGAGAATATGATAATGAATATTTGAGGCAGAGGATTATACTGGTTAACCATGAACATAGAGACAAAACCAACATCAGTCATAGAAAAATCCAAGTATCTAAATGGAATGGATGAAGCGTTTGGAACAATTTGCAGTCTCATTTCTCCTAAACTCCTCTTTCACATATCCTCCTATAAAACCCCCAGTGAAGCCTGGACCACCATGGAGGGATTTTTTGAAAATAGGATGATATGAGAGGCCACATGATTGAGGTGTAATTACTCATATTGGATCCAAAAACCTTCGACAATCTCCAACATTTCTTTACCAAATATAAGCATTTGTTTTTGAAACTCAAGGCTTGCGGGGTTGATAAATCTAAGGTGGAGAAGCAAATGGTTCTCACCATTCTCTCTAGACTTGGTCCAGAATACTCAATGTTTGTATCCACATTTCATTTAGTTAGATTCGTCTCTGTAGCTACCTAGACAATGCCCTCTCTTGAGGCGTTTATTGAGTCTCTGACACAAGAGAAGAAAAAGATCATCAATATGAGAAAAATCAAAGGCCCAAAGGCACATGAGCTTACTATGCAAGATGGAAGTGGTACTCAATATAAAAAATATAAAGAAAAAGGAAAAAGGAAAGAACATGCAAATACGAAGAAGGAAGGGTAGTCAAAACCCTTCAACGATGTCTGTGTATCCAAAGGTGGAAAGGGAAGAAAAGGGGAGAAATGCACTTACTGCCATAAATGATTCCATCCAAAATCCACATGTATGCAGAAACAAATAGATCTAATGACCAAAATAATTCAACAAAATAACCTTGGATATCGCATCCCTGAGGGTTCCAAGAAGAAGAAGCCAAAATATCAAAATCCTAAGAAAGACAATTCTAGCCATGCCTTGATTGCCATGAACTCCTCTCTCGATGCTTGGCTCGTAGATTCAGGTGCATCACACCACATGGATGCCAAAAAAGAAGCATATTATTCATTAGATGCATGCAAAGGTCCTCCTATTCTGATGGGGGAAAACTCTCCATTTAAGGTCACCGAAAAAGGAAGAATTGAACTGACAAATGGAAGCTTCGAGAATGTGTTTCACATTCCCAAAATTTTTGTCAATTTTCTCTCTGTGTGTTAGATGAAAAACTCCTACACCAAAAAGAGATTCATATTCACACATGATGCAGTGGATATCTATGACATGAAAACCAATTCCACGGTTGTTACTGGTGAGTTAAATCATCAATATAGACTCTATACATTTTCTAAATTTATTGAACTAGATTCTGCATTAGTGCTTACCCATGCTGATGAAATTAGTAGGATATGGCACGAAAGGTTCGAGAATTTAAATTTCATATATATGAAACAACTTAGAAAGTAGGGAATGGTTGATGGTCTACTTGATATCCACTTCTCCAAAGGAATTTGTGAGGGATGTGTTCTTGGAAAACACCTTGAAGAGAAATTCAACAAAGGAAAGACTCAGAAGGATTCCTCTCCTTTAGATTTGATCCATAGTGACCTCACGGGCCCTTTTCTGCATCCATCAATCAATAAATCAAGGTACGTGCTCATTTTTGATGATGATTTCTCACGCTTCACATGAATTTTCTTTCTCATGCAAAAATTAGAGGTCTTTCAACACCTCAAAGATTTCAAAGCCCTTGTTGAGACACAGTCAGGAAAGAAAATCAAATTCCTCCGAACAGATAAAGGGGGAGAATATTTCAACCATGAGATACAAAATCTTTATCATGAGGAAGGGATTGAGTTGAAACACATGGTTCCCTATACTTCGCAACAAAACATAGTTGTTGAGTGGAAAAATAGATCTCTAAAAGAGTTTACATCTTGCATGCTACATCCAAATTCACTGCCATAGAGATTATGGGTTGATGCACTTAATTGTGAAACCTACATATAAAATAGATATCCCCATAGATATGTCAAATATAAGACCCCCTATGAGGCTTGGAGTGGCCTCAAACTGTAAGTGACCCACTTCAATATTTTTGGTTCACGTGCATGGGCCAGGATTCCCTCTAAGAAGAGGAAGGCACTTGATCCACAAAGCACAAAGTGTATCTTTGTTGGATACCCCCATGGTGTGAATGGATACAAACTCATTAATATTTCCTTGGACTGACTCATCATTGATTGTAGTTTCCAAATTGATGAAAGACTCTCACATGTACCTCTGCAGCCGCATTAAGACACCTTTGTTCTTCCACCTGTCAGAGATGATGAGAATGCACATGCCAACTCTTATTTATATGAGAGTTTTGATTCATAGGATTCAAATGATCTAGATACATAGTTAGTACAGTCAGATGCAGAGACTGTGCATGTAGATGTAGATGTAGAGCCAGAGTTGAGGCCCAAGTGGGCCCAAAATACTCTTCAAGATGTAGGGGATCTTGTTGGGGATCTAGTTGATACTAGGAGGAATCGATATGATTTCAAGGAGCCTCCGCTTGCATACCACTAAACCATTTCCACCCAAACATATTTTCTTGGTTCAGTCTAGACTAGACTAGGTGGAATTTTACTCTTATAACTATTGGTGTGTGTCCATATCAATCTAGACCACCACTATGGTGCATTGGCTTCTCCTCTAGTGCACATTAGTTGATTTATACATAGCATATCATGTGTAAATTATCATTCATTCATTTGGTTAATGAGAATTATTTCATTCTTTCTCTCCTGCTTCTCTTTTCTCATATTTTCTCTGCAACTGTGTATGTCAATTTGTAGCTAGATCTATTTTGTGCAGGTTCAACACATTTACAAGGAGATTTGGGGTTCCACATTTGGTTTATCAGAGGAAGGATTATCATTATCTATATAAGGGAGAGGTTATTAAGGGAAAGGATCACCACCATATTATAAAATTTCCTCAGAAATGGCCATAACGAGTTTTTTCTCCTTACATTTGTGCCAAGGAATATATTTTTCATCACAATTGTAATGAAGGATTTTGAGTTGACATTATACCATTTCAGCATGGGCTAATTTGTGTATCTTGGGAGGAGAGGGAGAAGAGGGATTGGTGGGACAGGGATGGAGAATAAAGGACATCTTTTTTTATTAGAGCATTGACCACCTATTGTGATTACCTGACATTGAGTGGATTTAATCCAAGTCATAGGGAAATCCATTAAGACTTGAGCATGGATTTATTCCTTTAGACCACTAATAATGAATTCTCTGAAGAAGGTATTAGACAGACCTTTAGTGCGGAAATAAAGTTTCTCAAAAGAAAAGATTTAGTCTAAGTCAAATGTACCTGATTGTTTAAGATTGTTCAAGCATTCCAAATGATGAGTGCCAATTTCAAAACATTCATAAATATTAATGGAAAATTGAGTCCAAGCAATATAACATCTACTATAATTATTACACCATTTCCACCATTACCACTACTTGAGGTATAAACACAATACATTTATTAAGTCATAAGTGATTCCATGTAGTTAAACATAGTGTTCCATTTGAGTGTCTCAACTAGTGGGGTTGGAGCCATCAAATTTATTCACATCCACTTTAGGAAGGTTAAAATCATGAACAAAGTTGCTAGAGTGAAACCCCATGGATTGGGATGATTCGACTCCTTTGTGGGGGGAGGACTATTTCTGAGAGTGTGTAGTTGTGAATTTAGAAAAAAAATTGGATAGTTGGTCGTGTACTTTGTTTAGTTTGGTGAGATTGGCATTAACTATAGAAAATTTTTGTTCGGTAACAAATTGAGCTTGAGCAAATGTGGTTTTCAATTTTTCACATAGCTTTTCCAAGTTAGAAATGTAATTTCCACAATATTGGTTTTAGGTTTCCATTTGGTTGGGGTGCACACAAAAAAAGGTGATTGGCGGGTGGGGCTAGGGATATGTGTGCAATGTAATTTGGCTAGCGGGTCCATACAAAAATGATTATTGGATAGTTGTATGAATGTGATAAGTGAAACTTTCTAGATTTGTTGAGATAGGAAATTGGTAATGGGACAAGTGGGTCCACATAAAAAAAATCTTCTAGAAGAGGGGTACCATTACTACCAACACACTGTGAGGATTCTATTGACATAGGTATCAAATGAGGGTGTTGGTGGGACCAATTTATACTTTTTTTAATTCCGTAAATTTATACTCTATGTTACCCCCTCAAGGGTGACAAATTTTGGATACCCTAGCCAGGGTGTCATATTATTTCTTGCATGAGATTTCATGCTCATATTTTCCAAATCCAGATAAAACTCTAATCCAACCTTGGATGGATGAATCGTCAGTTGCAACTCATGATAAAAATATAACCGAGCCACATATGGATGAATTTTTGGTTACATTGGACTCGAGACACCACATTACATCTAGGAGTACCCCTCCATTGTCATTTCGTTTCCCAGAAAATCATTTGTTGGAGGATATCTAGAACAAAGGTTTTTCTCAATGAGACACAATGCAATTTTTGAAGAAGGGGTCGAGTTTGAAGAAAATTATGTCGAGTGATTGTGGGTAGCATGATCACATGGGACTTGGATAAAAATACATGTGATAGCTTACAAAAATCTATTATTTCATTCATTTTAGATTTTATGCCACTTGACCAAATTACCAACATGTCCCTGAATGGCTTGAGCATGTGAGTTGAAACTCACAATAAAAAACAAATCATGCCTTGAGTGGATGAATGGTCCATTGCGTTGGAATCCTAACACCGAGTAACAATGAGGGGTACCCCTTCATTTTCATTCTATTTACTATAAAAATGTTTGTTGGAGGATATTTGGACTAGGGTTTTTCTCAATGAAGCACAATGCGCTTCCTGAACAAGAGGTCGATTTTAAATAACATTGCGCTAGGGGATTTTTGTGGCGTGTTAATGAGGGCCTTGGAAAATTATACATTCAGGAGCTTACATAACTCATTTATTCCATTTGGTTTAGATTTTATGCCCCCAGACCAAAATGTCAACACGTCCCTGAATGGATTGAGGAGGAGAGTTGCAACTCACCATGAAAATCTACCTAGGCCTCGGATGAATGAAAATTTAATTGAATTAAACTCCTGACATTAGGTTACAACTAGGCATACCCCTCCCTATCATTATTTTTCCTAGAAAATAATTTTTTGGAGATATCATGAATTGTGGTTTTGCTCAATGAAACACATTGCAATTTTTGAACAAGGAGTCGATTTTTAAGAACATTGTTCCAGATAATTTTGGGTAGCATGGTCACATGGAACTTGGACAAAGAGATGTTCAAGATCTTATGAAACACAATTATGCCACTCAATTTATATTTTATTTCCTCGAACCAAAATGTCAACATGTCCATGAATGGCTTAAGGAGGCAACTTGCAACTTTCCATAAAACTCTAACTAGGCCTCAGATGGAAAAAAACGTCGATTTCATTGGAATACTAACAATGGGTTAAAACTAGGGGTACCCCTTTGATGTCATCCTGTTTCTCGAAAAATATTTTGCTGGAGGATCTCTGGAACTAGATTTTTTCTTAGTGAGGCAGAGTGAAATTTATTAACAAGGGGTTGATTTTTAAGAATGATATGTCGGGAGATTTTGGGTAGCATGGTCATATAGGCCTTGGCCAAACACACATGTGGGATTTTACGGAACTTATTTATGCCACTCAATTTATATTTTATGTCGTTGGACCAAATTATCAACATGTCCTTGAATGGCTTGAGGAGGCGAGTTGCAACTCACGATAAAAATCTAACCAAGCCTCGGATGGATGAATCGGTTGCATTGGAATTCTAACCCAAGGTTACAACTAAGCATACTCCTCCACTCTCATTCCATTTCCCAAAAAAATGTATGTTGAAGGATATTTGTATCTATGGTTTTTCTTAGTGAGGCACAGTCATGGTCTAGGTCTAGGTATAGGCAAGGTATGGAAAGACAAGGAAAGTCAATACAAGCAGAGGAAAGAGAAGAAAAGGTTAGGATAGAAATGGAAAGATAATACATGGTACAAAAATACTAGGCAAGGCAAGACAAGGGAAGGGAAGGGAAGCGAAGATAAGGCAAGGAAAGGCAAGCCAAGCCAAGAAAAGGATAGGAAAGGATAGGCAAGTAAGGTAAGAAAAGTTAAGGTAAGGATAGACATGGAAAGGCAAGTCAAAGAAAGGAAAGGCAAGGCAAGGAAAGGAAATATAAGGCATGGCAATACAAGGAAGGGAAAAACAAGGTAAGGATAGGAAAGGTAAGGGAAGGCAAGCAAAGGAAAGGCAAGGTTAGGAAATAAAGGAAAGAAAAGGAAAGGAAAGGATAGACATGAAAAGCCAAGTCAAAGAAAGGTGAGTCAAGGAAAGGAATGGAAAGAAAATATAAGGCAAGGAAAAGCAAGCAAAGGCAAGGAAAGGCTAGGTAAGCATAGGCAATGCAAGGCTAGACATGGAAAGTCAAGTCAATGCAAGGAAAGGAAAGGCAAAGCATGGAAAAACAAGGCAAGGAAAGGAAAAGAAAGGAAATACAAGACAAAGCAAGACAAGAGAAGGGAATTCAATTCAAGGAAAGGCTAGACATAGTTCCCCAACAAAAAAAATGAATAAAAAAATACAAGAATACCATAACAACCATGAAATGAAGTAAAAATTTCAATCAATCATAAATCTGAAATATTTGTTTAAATATTCATTTTACACATTAATAATTTTCCAATGGCATCATTTGTATAATCTTGCTAGTGCATATTACATATGTTTGACAATTAACACCTTGTAATATCCAAGTTTTTATTGTTAGCATGTATTAAATAAGAGTATGTAATTGTTGCAAATATGCTAGTATGGATTCCTAGTGTGGAGCTCAAATCCAAGGCCCAATGGCTAGGCATGTATGATGTAAATATACATATATGAACCATGTGTTAGGCTTGTCATGGAGAATTAAATCTATGTGGGAAAAAATTTGGAAACATATGCCATGGCTACCCATCTCACATCTAATGTTGTTGGGTGAGGATGCTACACATCTATTATAGAGTAAGAAGTTGGAATAAGTTTTTATATAGGAGTCTGAACAAGTTTTAGTGGCGGTATTCAACAAATTGATTACTCACTTTGTAATGTCAAATTCTTTCCTTGAATTCACAACAAATAATAAGAAAGAGTTTGAGTTCAAAGGGTGGAGTGAAAATGAAAATAAACATACAACTTCTTCCTATAGAAATATGAATATTTTAAGTATGTAATTAAAGTTATATCATATTAAAGTTAAATTTACATGAGCAAAAGTCACAAGGGAAATATACAAAAGTTTTGGAGAAGTATAGTTGCACATTAATGTTGTCAACATTTCGTGTTAAGTTGAATATAAATTGTAAGGAAATGAAAGGCAAGGCATGGAAATAAAATGAAAGGTAAGACAAGGTAAGGCAAGTAATGGAAAGGCATAGAAAGGTAAGTTCTATGTCTAGGTCTACAAATAGGTATACGTCAAGTTCATGGTATAGATCTATGTCATGGTCTAGGTCATGGTATAGGTCATGGTAATTATGTGGGTCTAGGTCTACGTCCAGGTCATGTTCAAGGTATGACATACCAAGGGAAGACATGGAAATACAAGGGAAGGGAAGACAAGGCAAAGAAATACAAGGCAAGGCTAGAAATGGCATGGCATGGAAAGGAAATACAAGGAAAGGAAAGGCTAGACATAGAAAGACAATAAAAGAAAAGTAAATGAAAGGCAAGGATATACATGGAATGGAAATAAAAGGAAAGGAAATACAAATCATGGCAAGACAAGGCATGAAAATGCAAGGCATGACATGACAAGTCAAGGAAAGACATGGAAATGGAAGGATAGACATGGAAAGGAAAGAAAAGGAAAGGCATGGCAATGAAATGTATCATTGGGTGGTCTACATACCTATGGTCATTCAAGTAGACTATCATGATCACTTATAATACTAATGGTCTCCATTAACTTCTCATGCTCATAGTAAGGCAAGAAGTATCGTACCTTTCATGATTTCTTACTTGGCATTATTTGTAGTTGGAGGTTTGTACCAAAAACCAAGTTTGTAAAGTGGTATACAACATCACCTAGTCTATAATATTGAAATATATGTCACCTTTCTTTCATGTTCTTTCATAACGTGTTAGATATTATCCTTTAATAGCCATCAACCCAATCGAAAATTCAATGCCTTCAGAGTTTGTTATTGAGATCATGAGAGTATCCTTTCCCTCTAAGATAAATGTCAACCAATAGTCACTTCCTCATTCATTATATTTTGGGACAACCATTGTGTATATGTTCCCTACAAAAAATGGAGTGCCAACATGTGAGTCTAGTAAATGATCAAAGAATAAAACATTGATGCTAGTTATTAAAAATTTAATAGAATATTTACCGAACCTGGTAGTACAAGATCCGATATGTGATCATAATATGATGAAATATTTGATTGGTCCTCCTCCAACTAGGATAATTTTGTAGTTATAAGTTGGTCAATGGGTATTGATACACGATCCTATCTATCAACCTAGTGTATGGATTCACAATCATCCCATTCATTAATACTACATGGACTACAAAAACAAGAGAGTTTTATTGTCCATATTTCAACTATTGTATTGTTTGATGTTCGAACTAAATGGAATTTACAAGTTCTCTAGATTTTTTTTCATTCATACCACTCTAATCGATCTATATCAACCACCTTAAAAAAGTGTCTATGTACATGTCATTTACTAGTTGATTGGCATTCATGGGTTCTTGTTCCCTCTCTCATTAGTGAAGAACACAATTCAACAATGGATTTTGCATCTCAAATGAGGGAAGTAGTTGTGAAATTCATTTACTTCTTGCGTAACATTATTTTTATGCATGTTCCCACTCCATCATGCTCCCATTTCCCATGCCTAGAATCGAAATAGTTATAAATATGTGGTACCTTGAGTTTTTTGTGAAACATACAAAACCATTAAAATACACGAGCATTTTTTAACTAGCACGTGCAACCATATGAATTAATCCAATGTTGATCCATATGTATATTCTTCTTCTTAAGGTGATTGTAAAACAAATGACATCAATGTTGTACGTAGGCTAATTCATGAAAATAATCATCACTTATGTAGAAGGGATACTTCTTCAGTGTAACTTTGTTTTCTTCATTACTAGTTGACCCATGCATGTATATGATATGGACCATTATGCTAACCTACTCTGAGTGATAATATTGGATTTGAATATACTTTTTGTGGTTAAAGGGTGTACTTCTTAGCAAAATCAACCACTGATAAGACAATACCAATGGGAAATGTATCTTGGTTTATTCTAAATTGCTCGTTCTTCCATTAAGCCACATGGAAATGTTAAACATATTGTTGTGTTTTTTCGAAGAAGTCCTTGATGAAGTCACATACTCATACCTGGGAAGTCACCAATCATATTGTTTTTCTTTCCTACCCTCCATATGTGACATATTTAAATATTTTCAAGTCAACCTCCTTCCTCCCCAATTCATACTCATCGCTCACATGGATGCAGTTTCTCAGTAATTACATTCCACCACACCTAGGGAATGTACCATCTAAGCAATATTTTTGATAGAATTTACAACCATGTGGCCTTGTAAGAAAGATATTTTCAATAAAGTATCTAGATGATGATAGCGGAAATATAATTGAGCATTCCTACACAAGGGTGTTATGCAATGTAACATGATATCTATATATATGTGTGTGTGTGTCATAATAATAACCATACTCAATGTGATATATACAACATGTGTTACAAATTGTGTTTATTCAAACATACCAAGGCTTGCATTTATGGAAAGATGTTTGAACCAAGTTAAGTGCACTATGTACTATCTTTAATATCTCATAAAATTATGTTTGTGTCATGTAAAGAAAGTGTTTAATGTGGGGTTCACAGTCCCTGTATCCCCTTCTCAATTTTAGTACATCTTTTTGGTTGGAATAAGACATATTGTTCTCATACTAGAAATTCTATACTAGTCTCTTAACTACAATTAAATTCATGTCAAAATGAGGTAGCCTAGCAGTGAAGGGCCACAAATCTGTTGGGCCACCTATGTTGAGGAAATCACGTCTATTAGAATAATTTATAAGGGTTTTTATATTTTATTTCATGAGATGATAGGTTCGTTGGAGAAAATGATGTTTTATTCTGATCTTGCTAATAATTGATTGTGAAAAGACAGATTAAACTGCATTATTGTCCTTAGAACAAGATTTATTACCAAATTTTTGAAAATAATCCACAAGGTTTTTAATAATACGATCACTTGTTTCTAAAATTTTCACTGCTTTCATTCCTAAAATTCTCCTAACAAGAGATCGGAAGAGCGGTTCAGCAG
>CBVK0100240343.1:0-13556 GCA_900067695.1 Picea abies | reverse complement strand
TGCATTTCCATCTACCTTTTAAATTTTGTTTAGTCTCAGACTTTCCATGTAACCCTTTATTACAAAGAATTGTCATTATTACAAATATTTTGGAAAAAATAAAAGATTCTGCCATTATTAGCGCATGAGTATCTGCCTTAGCTTCCCTTGTCCGTGGGAAAATGTGCAAGTAGAACGGAAACCATAGTTGCGCTCCTCCATGGTATTTGAGATTCTGTGCTCCATGGGTGAACTTGTGCGAGGAACCATGGCCAGTGGCCACACCACCCGTGTAGCATGAAACTATGACACATGCAGAAATACCAAGATGCAAACATACCAATGACCGACTATAAAAAAAAAATGATCATATATAACAGTTCCAGTACATAGCAACATGATTATTATCATTGCATAATGCATGTAATTCGAAGTCTTTAAAAGGAAAGATAAAGACATAGCTTATTTCACTATACATTATATGGTATAATTGATGTTACTGCAATCATAAAAAGTCCAAAGATAAAGACCTTTATTTCACAAACACACTGCTTGTATTTTGCCTATTTTGAAATGAGAACATCCTAAGCTACAACCCTCCCCCAATGCAGAGAATAATAAATTGCACTAACAGAGTAATGCCTCATAAAACAATGGATACCATCGTGAAGCAAATGGTAGAACGTATAGCTTGATGTGTGCATCAAACTTTGACATCTTTGCAGTCAATATACATATTTCCATTCTCTTTCACCTCATTTTCTTCACGTTCCTCTTCCCAAGCAAAAGAAGGCAGAGTGGACTCAACATTGCCAATTTTGTAAGTGCAAAGGCATATGCTGAAGTCAAAATGTATTTTCTTTGTTTTCTAAGTTAACAATGTTGAAAGCTACATTTTATTTTGCAATTTAGGCTGAATTCAAAATGTTTTTTCTCTGTTTTCTAAGTTAACAATGCTAATACATTTCATATTTTGCAATTTAACTATTTCAGATTTTTGCAGTAATTTAGGTTGAATTCAAAATGTCACCAGTCAGTTACCCATCACTCTTAGCCAACCTCCATCTTTCAAACATACTACTTTAATACGCTTCCTCTGTTGACAAAACTGGCAACAAACCTGGCTTCCTACCCATCTTTTTGGCAGGGACTTGTTGCTCAACAACTCCCCTTATTTTAGTATGTGTTACCTCATATATTCCTTTTATTTTAGTGTATTATTTGTATAATATTAATTTTATTTTGATATGTGTTATTTGTATAATATTAACATCTCACATATATGAATGATAATTTCCATCGGTCAGTAACTTCATTTAATGTAGTGTAAATTTTTAAATGTAATATAAATTATTAAATTATTAAAAAATTGAACTAGAGGTCGCTACTTATATATTTGTATAAAAAGAAACCCTCATTAATATCTTATACATCAAACCATCTCATCCGATCCAACTCCATTAAGCTTGCTTTTAAATCGTTTCTTACATTCACTGGCCATCACGTAGATTCCAATATGAAATCAAATCCATAGACTTCGTACACGCATACAACAACTCTGAGGAACAATGTGTCGTTTCAATGTGTCTATGAAACGATAGGGACATAGCCACTGCAATGGCCCTTGTTTTCTTCTTGTAGAGTTTGGAAGAGTTATCTTTGCAATCTATATTTCCATGAGAAAGACTTACACATTTTTACTACTATAAGATACCTTAGATATAGATTCTTTAATGTACACAAACTTAAAAGTTAGAAATTTGGATATTTAGTTTATAATACAATTTAAAAATTGTTATTAATTAGATTTCTTTTACTAAAAATAACATGTTTCACTACAAGCACGTTAGAATACCAATTTTCTTTTTTAGAATACTAGTTTACTTCTTGTAGGGTTTAGAATACTGCACCATGTAACTAAAAAGTTTAGGAACCATTTAGTGTTTACAATAATTTCCATGGGAAATATATGTTTTTGATTTATTTTTTAAAAGTAAAAACAAAACAAAAAATTGCTTACTTGACCATAACATCCAATAAGATCGATCGAACAAACAATATTGTTTTGTTGCAATTTGTAATAGTCTTTACGACTTCCATTATTGGAAAATCCATGATTCAAAGTTTCGAGCTATTGCAACAAAGTGCTAAAGGTATTATCTATTCAATCCTCAAGTACTACATCAACTTGACTTCAAAATTATAGTCACAATAAATCACTGACATGGTTCATTAACACACATGTTCTAACACTGACATTGCTCATCTCAGTTAATGATGCAAATACTGATCTCCATGCTCAACACAATGATGGCGTGCATCAAAGTGTCATGCATAAAAGAGTGTGGTAGTGTTTTTTTATGAATGATATGCACATACCCCTGGTGTTTTTGCAGTTAATAATTTCAGTTTAATTCTTTGGCACGTCACATCAAAAATATCTCTTTGGAAGTTCACGTCGAGTAAATCGATGGGATCATGGACATGAGAGTTGGGATGACTTCCTAAATAGCCTATCCAAGCATACAAAGTTTACCATAGACATTGAAGAGAAACCGTGTCTTTGGATTGTGGGAAGGCTCACTGCCACACAAGGGATACCAAATAATACTCATATTGGCTTTCAATAAACAATATAATGAAATGATTTAACCTATATCGAATAATAAATTAAATTAGCTTTCAAGAAATGATCATCTATAACAATTAGGTATATCGAATAACCTTGATTGGGTCAAAAAAGTGGAAGTCTTTGCCCTGATGATTAGTACTAAAGCACAAATTTATAAGACCCCTAGACTAGACATTGGTGTTGCTTTGTTGTTTCCATAGAACCTTGTTAAGACACAGTTTCACAAGTTGGGTAACTCCTTTAATACATCCTAATGAGCCTTACTTTCCTTATGCTATGCCTACCTCTACATATGTGTAGCTAAGTTCTCACTATCCTTACAGCTAGTTCTATGCTATGCCTACCTTGTAGCAATGCTGGTGGTTTTCAAGTTGATTCAAATCTAATACAACATACACATTTTGAACCAGTTTGGGAATGCCAACACTAAATATTTACCACCAGTTCGCTAAAGCTTCACCACCAATTCGGTTGATTCTTGTGGCCAATACATATATAATAAAATTAGCAAGTTGGCTAATCCATTCTTTCGGTTAGTTTGGGTTGTCATTACTAGTTCTATTCGATCATTTTCTCAAAGGTAAGTATTCGCTATATAGTTTCACTTGTTTTTATTTATTAGTCTTGTTGACTTTTGAATCCGTCGAGACCGAAACGACAACCTCATGAGGATATGAATCCCCCTGCGTTTTTAGATAGGTGGTACTCCTCTTTGGCTAAAAGATATATCTTGAATATATTAGATTAGGAGAATGCTTAGGAAGCAAACCCTAGATCTTTATTGCTCAAATTTATCCAATAAAAATGGTTATTCAATAACCTGATTTGATATTTATGTGCAACAAGAAGTCTTCTAACAATAGAAAATATTGAAGGAGGGCTTCAACATTAGAATTTCTTTGTGATGAACATCACATACACAATCTTCTTAATCACATGTAAATGCATCCATGTCTTCTTCACAAGAAATAGGAGAGAATAATTTGATCATCTCAAAGAATTTTAAAAGACTATTACTATAAAGATCAAAAAGAGAATTTGATAGATCAATTTCAAATATCTTGAATACTTAAAACTCAAAGTTACAAGATACAATCGAAATCAACCCCGAAGTAATTATTTGTGGAGTTTTATTCATAAAAGATGTTCTTCATTAACACAAGAAATAGGAGAGAATAATTTGATCATCTCAAAGAATTTTAAAAGACTATTACTATAAAGATCAAAAAGAGAATTTGATAGATCAATTTCAAATATCTTGAATACTTAAAACTCAAAGTTACAAGATACAATCGAAATCAACCCCGAAGTAATTATTTGTGGAGTTTTATTCATAAAAGATGTTCTTCATTAAAAAATCTTTGAAAGTCATGTATATGGCTATAAATACTCCATGATCATATAAGAAAAGTCTTTTGAAGAATACAAGAAGAACACTCAAGAACTCAACCTTGTTCCCAATTCATAGATTCAAGCACAAAGCTATGAGAAATGGTGTAAAAGAATAGAAAGAGTAAAGAGCTATGAGAAATGGTGTAGAAGAATAGAAAGAGTGAAGAAGATAGAGATCTCTCTTCATTGATCATAATCTTGGTTGTATATTCATGGTTGTACCTTCTTCTTCCTATGATCTTCTGCCCCGCCCCTCTGATAATTCTGATTGTGGAACCCTTGATAAAACACTTCTCTTTTTAAAATCATAATTTTCGACTACTTGAGTAGTTAGGGTTTTTCTTTTCCCGTACACTTTTCTTCTTGAAGTATTCTCTTTAATTAATGTCTCGTTAAGTGTTTTTAATAAATTAACATCTGCATCTTTCAAATGGGTCCCTTTCCATCTTTAATAAAAAAATTTAAATAAACTTTTATTTTTCAAAATTTAATTAATTTCCCTTTAAAAGAGGAGGACTGTATTTTAATTTTCTGGAAGTGATAGTCAACTTTTCAGCCACAAAAATCACTTCATATATGATCTTCATCGTCTTATATTTCCATCTATATAAAGTTTTCCCAAATCTGACTCCCGGATCTCAAGATATGAGCTTGTGAAGTTGAGTTGTCACAGAGACCCATTAAAAAATGAAGCTGATTGATATTTAAATTTATGGGGAAAATGTGGTCACTTTCAGCCCTTCTAACCTATACCATTATCTTCTTCGTCGAAATACCTTTCCAATGGTATAAAATTTGTGTGATTCTGACACCCGGAGCTAAAGTTATGGCTTATGGAAGATTGTGACTCAGCCATCATCGATCAAATGTCTTGGGGAAATCTCAGCCCTTGATTTGTGTTTCATGCTCCCTTTTGGAAATTCAACTCGTCTTCATGAGAATTATACCACATGCATGAAATTTTACAAGTCTTTAGAGGTATATAATGTTAAGTGTAACATACACTTGACAAGAAATAAAGAAGAAGAAGCCATGGAGTTAATTTGAACTCCCTTAAACAAATCAATTAAAAAATAATATTTTAGACAACTAATCAACCTCCACCTCATGTCCAGTCATTAATGAATTATCCATTCACGTATTTCCATGTGTCATCCCAAGATAGGCTACTAATCTCCATGTGTAACCAATAAAAACCTGCCATGTGTCACCATTAGTAAGTTGCCATGTAATCCAATCATAGGTTTCCACTTGTCATCTCTTCATAGGCGCCATGTGTCATTACTTGAGTGGATGTTGGATATGCCATGTGGCATCCCTCCATAAGTTAATTACAATCCCATATGATTCAATGAAAAGATTTCCATATGTCATGAGGTGAATGGTTCTTAATAAAAAATCAGGATAAGTTTAAGTGTCATTACTTGAGTGGATGTTGGATCTGCTATGTGGCATCCCTCCATAAGTTAATTACAATCCCATATGATCCAACGAAAGATTTCCATATGTCATGAGGTGAATGGTTCCTAATAAAAAATTAGGAAATAAGTTTAAGTGTGAAATGGGTTAAGTGAACGAGAGTGTAGGATATAGGGTAAGTGAGGGGGAGGATAGTTTGTAGGTGTCAGAAGTGGGGAAGGGGGGGAATTGAGGGTAGCAGAGTTAGGGGTGGAAAATGTAGGTGGCGGAGGTAGGGGGTGACATAGGATGAGGTAAGTGGGGTGTAGTTTGTAGGTAGCGGGTGAGGAGGGTGAGGGAATAAGGGAGCCTGCGAGTCCGGGAAGGACTTAAAAAAAACTGAGTATGGAGTGGGGGGAGGTAAGGGATAAGGGAGTGAAGAGGGTTGTCCGGGATGCGAGTCCACAGAGTGAGTTTGTTGAGTGATGCGAGTCCGCAGAGTGAGTATGTTGAGTGAGGGAGATATAAGGAGTGAATTATGAATTATTTATAAATATTATATTCTTAAAAGAATATAATAAGAAGAAAAATAGGGTCTTGGGCCAAAGAAGAAAGAAGAAACTAAGGGTTTTGGGCTCGGGAAATAGAAGAAAATTATGGGTCTTGGACCCGAGAAAATTGAAGAAAACCAGGGTCTTGGGCCCAAAATTTTTTAGATGTGTTTGGAAGAAATTAACTTTATTCCATATGGAAGAAGCATTTTGTATCCTTTAAACATAAACCTGGATATCTTGAGCATGCAAACTCAGATTTTGGATCCGAAAAATGCGCGATGAAGCTAAGAATGAAGGCTACACCATGAACTTATAATATTTCAAAAAAAATCTTCTTTTGATGTCAATTTTTTATATATCCAAGAATGAGAAAATATAAATGATCAAATTTTGCTCAACAAATCTCAAGAAAAATATCTTTTGATTGAAAGTCAAAATGATTAAATAAACAAAAATATATCATAAAATTTTAGTGTTAATTTAAATTATATTAAATAAATTTAATTAAAAATATATTTTATAAATTTTTAAAATTATATAATATTATTTTTTTATTCATATAGACATATGATGTGATCACAATAATAATTAATTCTTAAAATTTAATGACAAATAAAAAAAATAAAATAAAAATAACAATATAACAAACATCAAATGGTTTTGGCTTCTTGCTCACAACAATGTTCATAAATTTACGCTATTATCATTGTCAATGGAAGTGAACGCAGATAGACTTATCGTTAATCACAACAATCATTTGAAAAATTATTATATTCTAATAAACTATATTGTTTTTGCAAATACATTTTCGTCGCCTATCAAACAAAAGCGCTCATCTATGGATAAAAAACACCTTCTCCACAACAATCCAGTCCTCGACATCAAATATCGAGAGTGAAAGAATGAATCTGGGCTTTGCATTAAATGTTATGAAAGCAATTGATCGACATGATAAAAGCTATTACCACTATTTTTGCATTATCTAAAGTTAAGTTGATGAGACCCCTAAAAAGTTGCATGTCTCCTTCGATCTATGCTTTGATGTAGAACTAACAACATCGTTTGTCAATCCATGTATAGTGCCTTCCTTCACCCACATGAGTTTGACACGTTCTTTGCTTCTTCCAAAAGAGAATTTTGATGAAGATTTTCATCAGCTTGCATAACTTCATTGATCACTATGGCACAAGTGTGATTTGTAATCAACTAGGATTCAACTATCAGTTTGGAATGAATCCCACGCACATAAAAAAAAAGTGAAGATGAATGTCATGTTGGTAGCTCTTGTCTGAGAAAAAAAAGACTTCTAAAACATATCACTTGTAGAACAGTGATCTAGGAATCCCTTCCACATATTTGAGAACAACATTTTGATAGCTTGAAGTAGTCGCATATCATGGCGACATTACAATGATGTTTGGATCAAGAAAATGGTGTGCCCTCGACCACAATGGCATGCCTATATATAGAGATTAATTGTTAAAAGGTGCTTCACATAAAAACATGGTTTTATTTGAAAGGTCACCTTGAGGTCTATAAATACCAAGACCATTCATCATTGTAAGTTATCATCTCTCATATTTGATTCAGTATAATATAATTTGTATGGATTCTTTTATGTTTTTTTTCCAAGTTATGTTGTCCGGGGAAAACCCCAGAGTACTTCCCCTCATTTTGAGGATAGTAATCAGGGTAAACCCTAAAATCTTCAGGGCAAAAAGGTCTGTCAACAACAAGGCTCAAATCCATTACAAGAATAGACTTGTTAAGAGCTCAACATGTCACTTACAAGAATTGAACCTGGGTGGGGAGGATAACAATCATTCCTCCCAACCACCCGAGCTAAACCCAATTTTTATGTTATCCTATTTATTTTGGATATTGACTTTATGAACCAGGTTGTTCATGTCATGTTTTGAACTTTCTTCATTTCATTTGGTATCAGAGCTATGCTCTGATCCAGTTTTTTGCCACAATAAAAAAATTTCAAAGTTTCTTTGATCTACATGTCTTTGAACTATTGAGATAAGAAGGAGAAAACACATCAAGGCCTAGTTCCCCTACACCTTGTTGAGCCAATTTTCCCTAGGGTTTGCTTGGTAAAGCCTTGCTATAGCAACACGTTACCTACAAAGCCTCTTGTCTTAGTCTTATGCAATCTTTTGAGCTAGCCGATTTTCCATTTAAGCTAAGGAAGGACAAGAGATCACTGAGGCCTAGTTCCCCTACACCAAAGTGAGCCTCTCTCCCCTAGGGTTTCATCCTTGAGGCCTTGCCTTAGCAACACCTCAAGGTCTAATCCTCTTGTCCTTAGTCTTATTACTTTCACTTAATCCTTCAAATTTTGTTTCCTCTACTTTTGACTCCATTAACATTAAAGGCACTGATCTAAGACCTCCTTTTCCTTGAGTAACTTGATCCCAACTTCAATCAAACACTTTAAGCAATTACTAACCTCTCTAACCCTAGCCTAAGACTAACCCTACTAACTAATTGTTGCCGTCGCCTTTTTTGCTATTAACATCATTATGCAGCTATTGTTTTACTTGTGAGCAATTGAGTGATTGTTTAAGGAATTATCTAATTGAAGTGTTAATTGTTACATTGAATGCCACGTTCCTTTAGCATTTATTGAAGAAGTGATATTTTTCATCATTGTTATTATATAAACATTGACTTCGTCAATATTTATTGCTCAATTTCTTATATATCAGATAGTCATTGAATATATATATATATATATTGTTTCTTTGTCTTGGGCAGGTACATCTCTACTTTGGTTATACTTCTCTTTATTGGCTGGTTAGTCGGACTATCTGCTCAGTGGTGACTTGTGAGGGGGGAATTTATCTTTCAGCCTTCAATTATTTGCCTTCTCAAAACCCCAGGTCACTGGGAACGTCTCCCCTGGGCCTTACCTCCCTAAATAGAAAGAACCTTCCCATCGAGGTGACAGTGAGTGGGATTGGTTCATTTACGCCAGTTTGACTTCTTATCATCTATCTTTTCTCCTAACTACAAACTGTGCGATAACAGGTCCCAAATAAGGGTGTTAATGGGACCACTTGTTTTTTTTTTCTTACTCTTGTGGATTTATACTATAGTCTAAGTAATAGTACAATGACATAATGCACAAATTATTAATAGTGAAAATTGTGTAGGAATAATTTCGCAGCCTAGATGCAAGAAGCATGGTTTCACACACTAGATGAGAAAATTTTAAACACTTTTTTTTTATGTTTATTACATAGAAAAACATATTATTATATCTACTTGAGGGCTAGGGAGGTTAGGACCCTAACATCTACAAAATATCAAGTCTTATAAGAGAAAATTAAAGAACATAAAAATAGAAGTCTAGAAGCTCAAGAGAAGCCAAACTAGAAGTTGAGGCTAAGAAGAAGGAAGAGGAAGAAGCCAAAGAATTAAACAAAGAACAAGCATTGGAGAGGGAATCTAAGGAAAAGGAAAAAATTATATGCTGAAGGAAAAGCTAAAGCAAATGCAGAGACTCAAATACTGAAAGAAGAAGAGTTGAGGAAGAAAGTTGAAGTGGGAAAAAAAAGAGAGGAAGAATTGAAGAATAAGGTTGACATTGAGAGTAAAAAAAAGAGGAAATGAACAAAGATCAAGGAGAAAAATACAAAGATAATGTAGAAATAGTGGAGACAAATCCAATGGAAGAGATACATACTCCCCAATTTTTTTCTAGCATGACTACCCTAGGGATGGTTACTACAAGGGAAATGCCAATCCCTAAACCAATTGATGAAGTAGGCAATCTGGAGATGTTTACTTTTAAGAAAAAGAGAAAGTAAATTGTGAGATAGATTCACAAACGAAGAAATATCAATGGTGATCCAATGCTTGTATTTACTAATGGATACTAACAAATTTGGGCTTACATTGACTACTTTCACAATGAATTGCATTTGCAGAGGCTATTGTTCACAAAGCAATAGATGTAGACAAGAAAATGAAGGAATATAAAGATAAGATTTTATTGTTAGAAAACCAAGTAGACTATTATGACTCCAAACAACACAATGTTTAAGAGATCATTGATTATGCCTTTGAAATTCAAAAAAAAAAAAATAGTGTACAAAAGGGATTCTATTAGAGAGCTCAAATGTCCATAATCACATTCAAGCTTGGAACTTTTCTTATGAACAAGAACAAGTGTATTTTGACAACATTGGAAGATGGAGAGCTATATTGGGATGTTCCTTTATAAATTCCTTCATTAAATGAGCATGCTATACTTGATATTGAATTAGGCCTTGGATATTGGAGGAGTTCAACAATTAATGCATTAAAAGGAGTTCAACATGAGATGGTATATTATGCCACAATGCAGAAGGTGACAGAGGAAGTGGAAAAAAATTGTCACCTCTCCTCCTTTAGTCCAAAAGATAGTTTTTCCCTCAAGAGGTTGTATTAAAGGCTCTTGAAGATGAAATTCAAAATGAAAGAAAAAAACATTCTCTCGCTCCACGAAGTCAAGCAGGCATGCATGAAGAACTACATTGAATACTTAACTAGGGATATCACGTTTATTAAGACTATTTTTTCAGGTTACAAAGTCCAGGGAAACCCCCCAAGTACTTCCTCTCATTTCAAGGATGGTACCCAAGGTAAACCCTAGAATCTTCAAAGCATAAGGTTAGTCAACAATAAAGCTTGAATTCAATACAACAATATACTCATTATGTGCTCAACATGACACTTACAAGAATTGAACCTGGGTGGGGAGGATAACAATCATTCCTCCCAACCACCCGAGCTAAACCCAATTTTTATGTTATCCTATTTATTTTGGATATTGACTTTATGAACCAGGTTGTTCATGTCATGTTTTGAACTTTCTTCATTTCATTTGGTATCAGAGCTATGCTCTGATCCAGTTTTTTGCCACAATAAAAAAATTTCAAAGTTTCTTTGATCTACATGTCTTTGAACTCGTTCAACTTTTGGCCTTATGAATTGAAGATTTTTGCTCGCATACATTGAAGTTTGTGAAGATTGGTTGTTGCCAACAACTATTAATACCATTAGAAATTACAATGAAACAAAGAATCAAGTAATAGGAAAATAAAGTCTACCATAGATCGTTGGCTAGATAAATTAGATAGAGAGAGAGCATTAATCATTGCACAATCCGTCTGTATGCTATTCTGTACAGATTCGAGCTATTGATCGTACATATTCTATCTTCAACCACCAATTTTCATACCACAACCAATTACTGTAAGTCCATGCCATTGCAAATTCCATTGTACATCAATAATTTGGCTCGAGTGCCTTCCATTTGCCCATACACCACCCAATCATGGATCAAAATTGAGGTTGTCATAGTTCGTCAATAGCCTTCCAACACGTCCCAAAAGTATTATTAAATATTTACATGTAAAAAAATGCTAATTTTTGTTTTTTCCATTTTTTGGGAAATACAAAGTAAAATTCAAAATTTTGTATGAAGGGTACAACTGTAAAATCCCTGTCATGGTAATTTGGGTTCAATCAGTCGTGGCCCGTCACCCATGAGTCTATGGACTGTGACGCTGTCATTGCCTGTCTTCCCCCGACCCCGCCTTCACCTGAGTCAGGAGGAGGGGGGAACTTGTCTTGTTGGTTGGCTTCCTTTACTGAGGATCTTCACCTACCTTCACATTAATTTCATAGAATCCATCGTAAAATCCACCATATCAGACATTTAAAGATCTGGACATGTTGAAATTTGATCACGATTACAAATCGGTAGTGGATCAAGAAACCTTACAACACTTTGTACCCTCTAATTGACTGCAACGAATACCTGGGTAGTGGGTTGTATTACTTGTTCTTTTGTTTTATCAGTTTATTCCTCTATATGATGTGACCCAACATTAAAAATTGTTTCACTTTCCCTTCTAGTATTTCACTTCCCCTTCTAGTATTTCTCATGAGCAAAGTAGAGTGACCAATTTCTACAAGGTTGTGTATTTTAGAATCCCATTCTAATTTGAACTTGCCATACCAAGTAAATGAAGAAAATAAAAGTTGTATTTGAATGACACATATACATATTAACGAACTAAAGAGAGGAATTTGCATCAACAACAAATATTATGAAAGACTAGTATAATAAAAAAGCATGCACCAAGCAAGTACGCTTTGGTTGGAGAACAAATACACATAGGTGGGCTAAGAAAATAGACATAAAAAGATCGATTTGAATGGGGCCTGTGGCGCCCAAAGAAAATACCTATGTATTTTGGATTTTTGGACGCCGAGTATTTCTCACAGTTACCGCTTTAATGCACAACTCTCCAATAAATCTTCTTTACGCATAAACTTTCGATACCAAAGTTGTTGTTGTTATCCAGAGTTTGGAATCCTCACAGGATTAGGTTTCAAAATCCAACACAAAAAGAAAAAGCTCACAATGAGTCCAAGTGAACAAATTTATTATTTTTTTTTCAAGGTTTTGTAATGAAGTTTGTGTATAAAATGATTTTGCAAATGATATTTGAGTATTTAAAACATATCTTTTAAATATTAAATTTTTCTTTATCATTTAAATAACAAATTCTCATAACATACATTCAAAATCAAATGTAATAAATACAATCTAACATAAACTATAATTTATACTTAGGAAGGTTTTTTCATTTGAAATTACCATTACCAATCTCTCTTAGATACTTATTTTAAAAATACAAACTTATTGATTCATGGTGGCATGCCCTAGTAAATAAATTAATTACATATAATTATCACTACTATTTACCGACAATAACACACATGATTTTGTTATGAAGTAAGATTTCTATAGAATAAATCTCAGTGAATTGTCATAGTTTACCAACATTCCTTGTTAACTTATTTACTTTTCACTGTATATTAAAATATAAAATTATTAATAATTTATAAATTATAATATTTTATTTATTTTTCATTATTAATCATATATATGTCACAACATTTTTATGATATAGTTTTTTATTTTTATTAAGATAATACCTGAAAGGTAATATGTTTCTTTAATTTATTTTCCCTCCTTTATTTATTTATAAATAATTAAAAATAAAAATCATATTAAACTTGATTTATTTTTAAACAATTAAAAATAAAAAACATATTAAAAATAAAATATATTTAGGGTGTAAACTTTTTTTTCTAACTTTTTTACTTTTCAATATATATATTAAAATACAAAATTATTAATAATTTATAAATTATAATATTTTATTTACTTTTCATTATTACTCATATATATGTCACAGCATTTTTATGATATAGTTTTTTATTTTTATTAATATAATATTGGAAAGTTAATAAGCTTATTTACTTTATTTCTCCTCCTTTATTTATTTATAAACAATAAACAATAATAATCATAATAAAAATAAAATATATTTATCATTTTTACCATATAGTTTTATTTTTATTTTTATTAATATAATATTTAAAAATTAATATGCTTGTGTACTTTATTTTCTCTTTTTTATTTATTTATAAACAATTAAAAATAAAATATAATTATCATGTAAATTATTTTTACTACAATTCAAATTTTATTTTATTTATTTTTAATAATCATTTACTAATTATAGATTTAA
>CBVK0100240342.1:0-13556 GCA_900067695.1 Picea abies | reverse complement strand
TTTTTATTTTCTTTCCCTAACTCTTTTCTTTATAGCTGTCCTTCTCAGCACACCCAACTGAGCTTGCAAGAACCTCTGTTTTTCTCACCAAAGTGATGAAGAGGCGCAAAAACCTCTATTACTTTTCGATTTGTCCTATGTGTTGAGACAACAATTATCATTAACATTTTCATTTTAGTGTTTTAAAAACATGCATTCCAGACAATCATAATATTATTTGTAAACAGTCTTAAGTGGTCTTGGTGACCCATTCAATCTTAGAGTTTGAACTCTTCCCTAATACCACTCTGTAACACACCCAACTCCCTAAGAATATTTTAAAGGGATGGGGCATTATAAATTCTCACTTTTCTCAACTATCTCAAAACATCTACCTGAGCGTACCATCATATTTTCCTCATCAAGATCTTTCCAACAACTTTAACCATGCTCAAATTTGAGCTCTTAATCAAAATTTATGGCCTCCTAAGGTTTATCAGGCTTTCACAGTCAAAAATCATTTCATTTCCATGTGGAATCCATGTGGCACCACGTCACTCGAGCCACCCAACATGGAAGCTATCACCTATGCGATCGTTCCACGAGATCGATCCCTTGGCCCATTTTTGTCGTCATCAGAATTTATTATCTCATGGTTCACTCTAACTATCCCATACTTATGATGATGATACATCAAGGTGCATTGTCCCTAGATGTTATGACTCACCACCCTTGATCATGACAGTTCCAAGCACGTCATTGATGTATTTTAGCATCGAAGTTAACTACCATCTCCCAATGGCTTACACAGTGTGAAAATGTAACCTACGAGATCTACAGTGGAGATTCCACCTCTTCCTCCACTAATCAATGATCATCATTAACCCCCACTCCCATATTCCTCGGTGATCACTATGTCATCGTTGGTATTTCTTGGTTGAATATTTCCTTACCAACTTCCACACTTCTAACGACAACACGTATGGATCCAATAGTCCAAATCACTTCATCAAATCTCCAATGAGATCAATGATTATCATCGTCTTCCCTCCCCAGACTGTCGTCAACCAACCAAAACTTGACACCTTTTATCCTAAGGATGCTCTAGCTTCCTTGCTGGCATGCCACATCCATCAAGACGTCATCATTCTCATTCCTCGTGTGAACAAGTATCACATAAGATCGACGGTTGATATTCCTCTCTCTCATCAGCAGATCAACGGTTCTTTTCACATCGTCAATTTCCTATGTCGTCGGCATTCAGGTCTCCTCCCAATTCACTCACCTTTTACCTCTAAAGATGATGCATCAGATATCTATCGCTCAGGTTTATCCCCTATATTCTAATCAGATCTACAAATTTCATCCTTTCACCGACTATCAATGTGGTCAAACTTTACACCACTTAGGTACTTGGTCATTCAGGACGATGTGCCTTCACCAATAAAGGGTTGAGATCTATCAGTCATCCATATCAATGGTTGTGATCTCTCCTTGGTTTAACACAGGATTTTACAGAGATATAAAAATTCTCTTTGGGGACATAGCCATCTCTTGATTTTTCTACAAGGTTTCAGTCCTGATATTCAAGAGTTTGAAACCACTCTAAGGCCATTGCAAGATATTGAAACTTCAAGGGAACTCTTGCATTATTTACGAGTCTTCCATACATAGACATAAAATACTCATGTACACAACAATCCATAACAACATACATATCCCGACTTTCATGCATTCAAACCATGGATTTTAAATGACTGAGCTTCTCTTAAGTTCATACATTTACACATGCATATATATATTTCATTAGTAAGCAGATGATCACTTATCTAGTAAGGAAATTTCCAAACCTGGCTGACTGAGAGAGAATGTCTTTCCTCCCAACCTTAGGCCTTGTTGTAGAGTAAATTCCTATAGCACGCCACCCTCATGCCAAGCCATGATACCGCCAAGGAAACTGACTCAGTAGGGTTCCAAGTTTGTGATGATCTAGGAAGGTTACTCTCATTCCTCCTCTAACACAGTAGAATTTGTCACCTCGCACTGAGCTTAGGGTCTCCATAGGTTTATCAGGTGCTTTCTCTATTGGATTTCCTCTGCACAAGAGAGTCCCTTCTCTTCTCAACAATACCTCAGTGACCTCCCCTTACAAGTGTTGGTTTCCATCCAGTAAGCACCAATTTGTGACCCAATACTACTCCAGTTTGGGAATCTGGGTCTTCTTTGTTTAGGGTGATCATCAACAACTTAGACAAGCTTCCTATTTTCTTCTAAAAAGCTCCGCTTTTTCCTTTTTTCCTCAATCAACACATCCAAACATTTTTTCTCCATTCTCTCTTTCTCATCTCTGATTATTTTATGTTCTGTGTGTTATGTTCTGTTGTTGCATGTTTTCTTGTGTCTCCTTTGTTCTTTGTTGCTTGTCTCTCTTCTTCAGGTCTTCATGTTTCCTCCTTCAATCGTCTTCTCTACCCCCTCGAGATTTATGAGACTCTCTGTAGACATAACATGCAGTCTTCATTTACAATCTGAAGGGGTGGTTCCATGGTGTCTCCCTTTCATTTTTTTAATCATCATTTTCTCTCTGCAAAGGTCAACTACCAATATTCATTAACTGCCTCAACAACATCTATGACTTCTTTTAATGGTCATGTGGTTTTTTAGGTAAGCCTGGTATGTTGGTAGGTGTAGTTTTTTATTTTTCAAGTAGAGATTAGCTTGTTGTGAAAGATTCCTATTTTATTCACCAATATATCTCATCTCCACTTCACTCAATTGTTCCATCAGTCTCTCAGACTCATCAATTTTCTTCTAGTGTATCATGGCCAGTACTGTCAAGGTTTCTCTCTCTCTCTCTTTCATTGGTTTGGTGTTTCTATTAATTCAAAAAAGAATTACACGCCTCATATCATTAATATATGAAGTTTGTGCATAATTATAGTCTTGGGGGGGGAAACAGGGTGTTACACTTCCTTGGACATGTCGGGACACAGAAATTTGGAGGTAGTCTTTGTCATCTCAGGCCTTGGGTGGAGGAACTTGGAGCCTAGTTCTGGGATCTTGTTTCAGTGGTTACAGGTTGTCACCAACCCTTTTTGTTGTTATCAATAAAATAACTCTCTTTGTTGTCCAATTATTTGTGTTAATTCATAATTTTAATGATATTATGTGTATCTTATCTTGAATCTAACATAAAAATTTAATTGATTATATTTAGTTAGTTAGCAGATAACTATTTTCTTGTAGTTTCAAGACTTATCGAATATCGTCATCAAGGATTTCAGGACCGAAAGATCTCAAACAGGATCTACTTCAAACATAGGGTTCCAGGTATGTTCCTCTTCCTTTCTTCTAAAAGTTAGTTACTGCAGGTATTTATTTCCAATTTATTGTCTAATTAGAGTTTGAACAATAAGGGATGAACCAACTAGATTTCATATTCTAGACATGTTGATTCAAACATAGGGTTCCAGGTATGTTCCTCTTCCTTTCTTCTAAAAGTTAGTTACTGCAGGTATTTATTTCCAATTTATTGTCTAATTAGAGTTTGAGAGGAGTCTTTTAAGGGTTCTTCTTTGTTGTGGCCTTGACCCAAATCCATAAGAATTAGATTTCTATAACAAGCACTTGATTACAAATTCTTAGCACTACTTATCACCCCTAGAGTGATGGTTAGACTGAATATGTCAACAAATTTTTGGAATCATATTCAAGGTGTTTTACTTTAGAATGACAATCCCAATAGGTTTATTGGTTACCCCCATCATAATGGTGGTATAATACAACTTATCATGGTGCCACTCACAGAAACCCCTTTGAGGAATTTTATGGCCAAATATCCCATCAGTATTATCTTACCTACCAAGTGTCTCCAAGGCATAAGAGATCAAAAAAACCATTACAACTTGGGCTTACATTCTCTATACTCTCAAAGATAATATGGTCATGGCTCAAAATTAGATGAACCAATAGGATAATCAGCATCACTCTGAATTCGATTTTGAAGAAGGGGAATATGTGTTCCTTCATCTATAGTCATATAAGAAGACCTCCCTCAAATAATACCACCATCATAATATTTCCTCAAATTTTTATGGCCCCTATGAAATCCTCAAGCATATTGGGCTAGTGGATTACAAATTAGCACTTTCAAGCCACTCTAATATCCATCTAGTCTTTCATGTCTCCTGCTTAAATAAAGTGGTTGGATCCAATCATCGTGTTCAAACTAATCTTCTGAATTAGATGAAGAAGGCTCCATTTGGTTTCATTTGAAGTATGTACTTGAAAAATGATATCCTCAGCTCTGCCAGTGCGTGATCCAAAAAAAAATAATACAATGGAATAATACACCACCCACACACCACCAGAGGATGCCACATGGGAACCAACATCCATTCTCTATCACTTTGCACAGCTCTCGCCTTGAGGAAAAGGTTGTTTTTTAAGGGGGGGGCATGTTAGGGTCCTAACATCCCTAAGCCCATAACTATATAGATTACTATGTATTCCTATGTATGGATGTCATCATTAGTAAATAAGGGCTATGTAGTAGTGTGAACACAATTATTGTAAGAAGGCTTACCAGAAGGTTTCACCTACTAGAAAGTTACTTCTCTAGAATGTTCTTAGGTGATAGAAAGTACTATATAAATATGTAGAAGCATTGTAAAATATATCTTGGAAATCATTTGTAATATGATATTTTCTCTATTGGATGTTTCCCCCTCTAAGAGGCAAGTGAACATTGCTTCCATATCTATAAAGGTGTAATACTCTGACTCATATTGTCCCTTGCATTTGAAATTCTATATCTTTCTACAATATACTTGAGTAATATCTATAATTTCTTCTCTTAATATTTCTATTTGGCACATCACAATATGGCATATGGTTATGAATGTGGCATTGCCTCTCCTAGTTATAGTTTACCTTGTTAATCCATTTGGTTATGATTACAGTTGGTTGGGATTTGGAAAATAAATGCATGGCACATGAAATATTTTGGTTTTATGAATCATAGCAACATTGATATTTGATGTTACTTTGAATGATCCAATGTGTTCCATTTGGCCTCCCTGTACTATGTACATGCCATGTCATTTAACGTAGCATGGTAATGGTGGTTGAGGATGGTTTGATCCTAGTTTTTAATGTTAATTCAACAATATTTATGCATTGACGTAGTGTAATTAATAAAATAATAGTGAAATATGAACAATATTAAAAGAAATATAAAGTGTAGACAATAAAATAGAAGAAACAAGAGTATTGAACCTATAGAATATAACCCTTATTTTTATAATCCAGAAATAGAGAAATTCTCATGGGCCTCTTTGAGGGGGAAACCTCCAAATGAGCAGAGCTCTAATAGAATGAAAATACTTGACAAAACATTACATGTCCTTCTACCTATATAAGTAGTCTCTCACTAGAAAAACCCTAACTACTTGTGGTCTCGTCATTAATGAGTACCAACCACCTAGTGGGACTTATTTAATAAATATGGCCCTTTTACATTGAGTAAGCACACACCAACTACCTAACAGATTTATTCAAAGAACATCACCTCATACAATAATTAACTAACTCCTAAGTACCCCAAAGTAGGGAGGTTAGGGTATATCCCTAACATGCTCTCCCCCTTCAAAAGAAACATTGTCCTCAAGGCTAGAGGTGTGGAAACTGCTATAAAATCATTGTTGGTTCCCATATGGCATATTTAGGCTATGTATCCTTCCATTGTATGAGTACTTCTTAATAGAGTGTTATTGTAGCCGATGCTCTCTTCTGGCTAATATTTCCTTTGACTGTAACCAAATGGAGCCTTCTTCATAAATTTTGGAAACTTTGGTATGAACTTGAAAATTCGTCATCATTTCCTTCTTCAAACAAGAGACATAAAAGAATAGGTAGATATTGGAGTGGGAAAAGAGAGCCAATCTATAGGCAAATTATCCAATTCACTAGAGGATCTAATAGGGTCCATATATCTTTGGCACTAGCTTGTAGTGTCCCTTGTATTTGAGAGATGTATTCTTGTAGGTTTGCATATGAAGAAACACCTAATCCCATCCTTAAAAAGAGTGCTCAAAGAAACATTGATTTGCATGTTGCTTCATTCTATTTTGAGCCAAAACAAAATTGTCTCTAAGTTTACTAAGAATGGTCACTCTAGTTGTATGCATGTAATCCACTTTGTAAACCTTGGATGTTCTTAGTAAGTATGAAGCAATCAAGGGAGGCTTATGTCCATATATAGATTCATATGGTAACATTTTGGGTTCACCATGATATGTGGTATTGTACCACCATTCTATAAGCGGTAGCCACTAAACCCATTGGCCCTATTATTCTGATGCAAAACACTACAAATAAGTTTATGGACACTTATTGACCCTTTATGTGTGGGTATGATAATCCATGCTCGTTTTCAAGTGCGTTCCCTACAGTTTAGATGTTAGGGTCTCGCCCTAACTCCATAATTAGTGGAATATATTGTTACTTAACGTATTGAGGTCCATATTTATTAAATAATCCCCCATGAGATAATAGAGTGTGAAATAAATAAATGTAAGTGTCCTCATTAAACAAGGTCCACTAGTTAGTGTTTGAGGCCTCATTTATGTAGGTCCAATAGGTGGTTGGGTTTCGGTAAATTAGAGATTATATATAGTAGTAAAAGATATGAAATTAGTTTTCAAGCAAATATTATTTTATTTGGAAATCTTCTCATGTTGGGGGTTTCCCCCTGGAAGAGATAAGTGAATATTGCATCGAGTTTTGAATATCAATAAAAGTTTGCTTATTGTTGTTAAATTCTAATTATGGTTGTGTTAATTTTGTTTTTTCAGCTATATTTTCATATTTCGTGCTCTGTTTATTTTCTTTCCATGGCTATATTCTATATGTTTTTCTCTAAGTATTATGTTTCATCTAACAAGGAACACCACAAGTGGTATCAGAACACTTTTGTATTTCAATATGTGCTCATTTTAGAAAATTTATTTTAGGCTAGAGACTTGTTCCAACATCTTTAAATAACACAAAAATATGTTGTTTGGTGGGTAAACCTATAGTTGGGGGAGAATACATGCATAAAATGCAAGAGGAGTCACCTGGTTGGACACCCTCATAACCTATGTTGGTACCCCTTCAAGTAGTACCACACAAAAAGAACCTATATATGGAATGGTCTTCCATGTACCTTTGGATATATTGAAACCATTCTTACATAATCCTATCAATTTCTTATTGCTATAGAACATATAAAATAATGCTCAAGGAGATCACTCTCACATACCATGTAATTGAATAGTATGACTAAGGATATGGTATATCTTCCTTAGTTGGTGCCATGAAATATTCATCCAAGTACTATTTTTGGAAACCCTCTGGTATATTAGAGATCCATACCACTTGACACTCATTTTTCGTTAGGACCTTGTAAACCATATCCACTTCCTGCAAACCTTAACATTTTCATCATGAGTAGTGAAATTCCTACACAATTTTCAATATAAGGAATTAGGGAATTTCATTAGTGCAGTAATACTCCAAAGGGAGTAATACTCCCCATGGATTAAAAAGAAAATCCAGGGACCCACCAACACCATTGCAAGTGTGGTGTTGTTTAGTAGAAAATTGAAACATAAGAGAGATGGAAATTCTCACCTGTGTCGTTATAGCCCCTAATTAATTCCTCTTTGTCGATGTCTTCCTATTTGTAATGTAATATGACAAGGTCAAAGGAGGTACCTATATAAAGTGAAATTAGAAAATACCAACCTTCAATGTGTTTTTAAATTATTTAATTTTTAGGGTTTTAATGAATTTTTTTTGGGGGGAATTTAGCGCTAATAGTGAGTAGAAAATACAGAAAGATAACTAGACTACTTAAACCAATGACTAAGTCTAAAAGAGGCAAATAAAATAAAATAAAAGATATAAATTTGTTAAAGAAGATATGCTCAAGAAAGAGTCTTAGAAATAAATAACTTACACAAAAGTAAAGATATTTTTCCCTTTTATTTAAATATATGATCGTTTATGACCATTTTTGCAAAATAAAAATGAGGGAAAAAATATTGAAATATAAAAACAAAAAACAAAGTAGAAGTATAACAGAGTAGACTAGAATCAGTTTATTTTATTAACAATGATGTTCCATACAATATGCCTTGTAATAGAAACAAGTGTCATTCAGGATTTTTCAAAAGACTAGACCAAGATTGTGCAAAGCTCATATTGGCATTCTTGAGACCCTATAAAGACTATCTAGACTAGATAAAGAGAGAAAAAGAAAGAAATTAAACTTATAATTTCGGGAGATTTGATGAAATGACTCTAATAATTGCATCGCCTCTATAGATTTGTTTGTGAGTTGGTTTCTGGTTTGAATCTAAACGACCAATCACAACAATGAACCACAAATGTATACCCAAGAACAAAATTAGGGGTTTAAAACCCTTATGTACATGACACCCTTGAAGAAAACACTACTATCAATAAAGGACTATTTAGTCATTGAACAAATACTAAATGGAAGATGAAGGAAAATGAGTGAAACTGATTGCTAGACTTTCGCATACCTCTCTCACAATACAATTTTTGGAACCCTTCGCCTATGTCTTCCTTCTTATTTTAAATCTTAAGAACATTAGTTGGTAGTTAAAAACTACCTCTTGAAAATATAATATTATAAAATACTACAATAATAAAGTGAGACAAGACATTAGAAAGCAAGGTCACATTTTCTCAAATTAAGTGCCTCAAGGGTGAAAGTAAAATAAAGGATATGCACATGACTAGCAAAGAGGGGGCCCATATCCTAACCAAACAATTCAATTTCAAGTTCACATGGGGATTAATCCCTTGGCTCGTATGAACAACGTATGCCTCCCCTTTGAATCTCCATTTAAGTCATATCATATAACCTTATGTCCCCTCCATCAACCTTATACCTCCTCCATATAATAAATAATGATTATGCAATGAAATAAATAAATGAAATAATCAAGTATAAATCATATCTAAAGTAAAACATGGTGTTTCCCATCATATATAATCACAAAAACTATGTTCTTAAAAGAACTACCATAAATAATTATATATCCAAAAGCATATCTAACTTTCAAAAAATAGTAATTGTCATCGCATCAATCCATGAATAGTCTATGAATAATATATACAAAATCAAACAAGTCTCAAAGGTGACTATGATGTGACCAAAATAAAATGGGAAGAGAAGGATGGGTGTGTGACAATTTTCACAGGGGTGGAAGCCTCATGGTACATATCCTCAAATGATATTGTCATCCTCATGTTAGATCTAAACAAGGGGGTGGAAAATGAAACTTAGTTGTTATGAGGGGGGATAGAAAAACACATGGTGGCAATAGGATACTAGGGAGGACCCTGAGGAATCATGGGAAGTGTTTGTGTATCCACCTTTTGTTTCCCTTTGTTTGCAACCTTTGGCTAATTGATGGGTTTCTTGGCATCTTTAGTATCATGGATAGGGAATAAAAAATCTAATTCAAAAGATATCACCCTGGAAACTTTAGGAGCATTAGGTTTAGGATTAGGTATTTCCCATCCTATGGTACCAGCAAAAAAAGGGTTGGGATCAAGAATCCATCCATCTTGTGCAGGCGAGGAAACTAGATTTAGATCAAAAATTCTTTGGTGTTCTTGCAAATTAGGAGGGAAAGTAAATAAGAGTAGTTGTGAATTAGGGTCTCCTAAATACAAATGTCCAATTTGTGACAATTGTTCAAACTAATTTTAGTCATGCCTTTTTGACTGACTTGTAGGCCTAACTTCGTGTTACCATTGCTTGTGATGTTACATGTGATTTCTTCTTCTTTCTGACTACCATCCAAACTTCATTTGTAGATGTTGGGGTATTTGTGATGCTTATGATTCCTAGATTGTCTTGATCTAAAGATTCTATTTTTTCTTGTTTTGATACCTCAACTTCATCATCCTGATCTACCCAACATTGTGATGGAAGAGGGGATTGTTGGATTCAAAGTACCTAATCTATGGCCTAAATGGTAGATGCCTCTTTCTCTAGATTTTAAGTATATTCTTGTCGTGATTTTTGAGATAACCGAGTTGGATGAATATGAGGATTGGATTGAGAAGGATTTTCATTGTCTTGTGGAGGTTGTCCACAATCCTTTGAGGGTCATCATTAGATCTGACCCACCAAGTGTATTTTCGATGCTTTCTATTCTTCCTAGACCCTTTGGAACATTGGGTTGTAAGATGACCTATTTCAAAACAAGATCTGCAATGCAAGGAAACTCTCTCAAAGTCAATTTTTTTATACCAAGAATATTTTTTACCAATAAGAATAACTTCAGTTGGGAACCCTTTATTGGAGTCCATTTCCACATAGATGCGAGCAAAATCAAAGGTGTTGTGCCACGTAGTTTCATGTCTTGCAAAGTGGAACATTCCTAATGTTGAATGATTGACTTCAAGAGAGGGTAAACCCCAAAAATGCAAGATAATATTGGGAAGTCTCACCCAAATTGGGGCTGAGGAAAGAATGTTATTAACAAGATTGAAAGAAGGAGTCCAAGGTTTCATAAACAAACCTGAGTTTCCCCAAAACCACAAACCTGGGCTGAAAATCATATCCTAATCCTCCTCAATGTCGAGCTCAAAAATGAAGAATCCTTTTTCACAAGGATGAATGAAATACTCCTATTTCATGATAGGGATCTAAGTAGCATAGATACAGGTGTTGAGATCTACTAACTTTGGAAAAAAAACATTCAATCGTCAGACCAAACTCACAAATTTACAATACTTTTCCTCTTCATCGGCATCTTGTCCCATGGGAATGACAAGAGAAGGGGCTTCCTGAACTAGAAGAGATGAAGAAGAGGGAGTAGAGTCCTGCTAAAACAAATCATGAAAAGAGGCACTAGATCGTCAAATCGAAGAGACCCGTGATGGCCTGCACACAGAGATGCAGGGAACGGCCCCACGGCTTAGGGAACCAAGAGAAATGAAGGAGGCCACCTCCATGGTCGGTGAGGGAGGAAATATAAAGGGATTCAAACCAAGTGATCACAAGGTCCATGAGCAGCCAATGTTAAACCATAGTCTCCACATTCATGCACAATAGAGGCTCCATCACGCCTACAGTTGGACGTTTACTAAAAATTTACATATGCATAGTATACCAGTGCTTTATTGTTACTCTACACATTGGTGCATGTTTTTTTTTATGCAGCAGTGGTGCTCGTATAAATATTACACCATGGTTCTCTTATAGATGGTCGCATTAGTGCATGTATTACCACGTGCATGGAAGGATAGTGAAATTTTCACAAATTAAGGTGAGATGTCGATGTCATTTTTTGTTACTAAGAACTGGTGCGTATATGATAATTATAACATCAATGCATATATCATATATAAAATCATTGGTGTTTATATGTTATATAAAGCACTGATGCATATATTATGTATAAATAAACGGTGTGTATATTATATATAAAGCACTGGTGAGATTCGTCGTATGCTATGTCACTTAAAATAGTAAATATAATCAATCGTGTGTTTTGTTGCTTAAAGTAACAATGTTTTTTCACAATTGTTAGAATTGGTGCTTCTATTTAATTAATGGGCACATATTCATATTGATAAACATGCATCGTCGTCTATTTTATGGCAGACGTCGTTTAGTAATTTCAAAAGAATGCAATGCACTGATATGTATATATTTTATTTAATTGTTTTTTTTACAAATTTTCTATTAGTTATCTCAAAATCAAATATTTTTTATAATAATATTGTTTTAATAGTTTTTTATTGTGTTTTGATACAATGATTGCATTAATGTGTTATCCAACTATTTATTTGTAACAATGTAAATCATCCATATTAATTAATCAACAATGCAACATTTTACAACATTTGACAATGCATTAATTAATCAACAATGCAACATTTTACAACATTTGACAATGCAATAAAATAAGAAACCCATTTTATTATATATGAATAAGAGACCCATCGTCATACAAGTGGGATAATGTAAAAGTCCACAATAATCAAAATGCAACCAATATGTAATTGTTACACTTATTGGTAACATGTCCTCATTCAATTGGGACATTGTGTCAAGTACCTTAAACAAAATCTGTGATTTTCACAGAAAAAATATTCCAAAACATACAACTTGCAATAACATTCAATTATATTGATTGCCATTCATCACTTGAACTGTTGTCATCACTTGAGTTGTGTGCATTCCCCATTTCTTCATTTGATCTAGATTATTTTCAAAACAAAATGAAAGAGAAGATATTATAATGAAATACACATAAAAATTGCCAGAAACAAAGAAATACAACAATACCTGATTTCTATTAATGAAAGAAATGTATAGAGACTATAAAATACAGAGTGCAAGACTCGCTAGAATGGTGGCAATATTATCTCTGAGAAGAGATGTGACAGCTACACTCATTCATAAGAATATTATTGCAATGAGGATCTGAAGGAATTTTTATGATAAACATGAATTCCAAAACCCTAGACATCAAAAAACCTAACCCTAGAAGATGAAGCACCAAAAGTCATGTGGGCCCCATTGGGATAAGTTAGTACATTAACTCCTTGGGGTTGTAACTTTTGGATACGATATTCGTTTTAGGTTTGTGATATCCCATTGGAAAGGTATTTTTGAGAAATATGCATTATGCCATCAAACTCTGACTATGTCTACATTTTGACTGTGGAAAGCCAAGAAAGCATTGTTTAGATCCCAAAAACAGCCCTAGAAATACATAAATATGTACTAACATGAAAACTTCTAAAATAATCCAATTGGAATAGTTAGGCAGCCACCAATATCCACCTGGATGCTTTGTATGGATTTAGGACAACCTTGTAAGTGCAGAACCCACAATTACAAAGAAATTTCCCCATTATAGAGAAACATGTTGAACTGAAAACTTTCTAGATGAGCCAGTTGAAATTTGGAACAGGTGGGTGGCCACCAATATCCACCTAGATGAATCATACCTCCTTAGGAAGCAATGGTGTCCATTGTGTTGAGTTCCCAGGGAAGAGGGGAAATCATTTTCTAAATCTGAATCTTGGTGAGTTGTGTGCCTTGTAGGAGAAGTCGCTCTGCTTGGTCTATGGAAGGTTGTCACAAACCTATTGCTAGCGTGGTTGAATATATTCCACCAACTTGTTGTCTATGGGCTTGACAGGGAATTGTGTAGGCACCATTATAGGTGAAGAAAAAATATCTTATTTCTCTTATGCAATCTTCTTTTGCTGGATAGAAGGTGTTGATGTTGTAGTGGTTATAGTGGCCTTATGTTCATCCTTTTAATAGACTGTGAAGAGGATGAATTTTGTAATATGACAAATTACCTTGTGGCACTGTTTTGGTGGAACTGTAGTTGGAACTACCTCAGGTATCCTATAGAGATGACCCCCTAGAGTAATAAAGAAACTATGGGGTTGAGACTCATAAACAGCATGACGTTTCCACATATATGGTTGGCCCAAAACAACATCACAGACATCAAGAGGGTAAA